>CM051270.1:31221377-31250533 GCA_027921565.1 Artemia sinica
TTCTTTTCAAGTAGAAATGCCCTCCACCCTCCAGGGAAATTCCACCAGACAATTCATTCCAGCTGAAAATTGTACTCAAAAAATTTCTTGCGGACGATCTCGGGTGAAAAATTTGCGCTTTCATTTGAAAAAGACTTTAATTTCTGATAGCTTATAAAAGGTAATAGCTTATAAAAGAGGAGGGTAATCCCTCCTCTTCGGAAAAGTTTTCCAGCAAAAAACCATTTTTTTTTGGGGGGGGGGTGCAAAAGGAACTTTAAAAACGCATCAAAGATGTGAAATTGATGTCTACTCCCTTATGATCTTTGGGAGTATTTCTGGTCTACGCTGTTATTATGAAAGTAAAGAGTAACATTAAACCCCAAAATGAGCAGAATAAATTTCGTATGGAAGGGGACTGCCCCTTCCTCATCCACACCTTCACCTCAAGGTCGAAAAAACTTCGAAGTTTGCTCATTAGATCAGAAATTGAGAGTTATAGTCCTTTTTTTTAAGTCCAAAGGGATTGGAGACCAACCAGCCGCGTGGGGGTGGTATTTTTCGTGGAGTGGGTGGGTGTTTTCCAGGGGATATTTTCCGTGGGTGTATTTTCCGGGGGTATTTTCCACAGGGGTAGTTTCAGCGGGGGAGGGGGTATTTTCCGAGGGGTTAAACACTGGCCACCTAGTAGCAGCAGTAGTAGTTGTAGTAGTGGTATGCACATAGTGCCTTTTGGCTAGTTCTAAACCCCCTGAAATTTTTATATATGCCCTAAGTCGTTCTTGAGACACGCCCTTTTGACAACCTGCAGGAACTTAGTGTTTCGATTTAATTCACCTTAACACCCTTAGCGTTTTTGAAGACCCAAGATAAAAAATACCAGTCTTTCTCAATAGCAAATCCTGTATCAGAAGTACCGCTATAGCGTTGCTTATAGTGGGAAGGCGCCAGGACATCGACACGTCAGGACCACTATCGTCGACAAAATCCGTCATAACATCGACGAAAAATCCGTCAGAACATGGATACGTCAGTACATCGAAAGTCATAACATCGACACGTCAGGACATCGTCAGTCACAATCACTACCCGTCAGAAAATCTACAGTCATAACATCGACACGTCAGTTCATCGACAGTCACAATCGCTACCCGTCAGAACGTCGAACGCCATAAAATCGACACGTCAGTTCATCGACAGTCACAATCGCTACCCGTTAGAACGTCGAAAGTAATAACATCGACACGTCATAACATCTGAAATTTTAAAACTTTAGTTTTTTGGGGTTTAGGGGGGAAAAGGTACCTAGGTTAGGTTAGGCTACGTATTTAATATATGCTATGCTTTACCTCCACCTCCCTGATGCGCAAATATATCGCCAAAATTTGTTTCTAAACTATTATATACTTATTACTATATACAAACTTATAATTTTTTTCACAACGAAACTCCGTCAGACCACTAACGTCAGAAACGTCGACAGTCATAACATCGACGCGTTATAACATCTAAACTTTTTTTAGAGGTTATGACGTGTCAATGTTATGACTGTCGACTTTCTGACGGGTAGAGATTGTGACTGTCGATGAACTGACGTGTCGATGTTATAACTGCCGACGTTCTGACGGATAGCGATTGTGATTGTCGATGTCCTGACGTGTCGATGTTATGACTGTCGATGTCCTGACGTGTCGATATTCTGACGGATTTTCTTGTCGACGAAATGATGTTTAGTGCTTGTGACGGTTAGATGGAATGGTAGCATCCCTTATAGTAAAGGCTATAAGGCTCCAGTGTTTGATTATATTTATTTATTTGTTATTTTTTTCCAGAGGCACGTCATATGGAAGGGGTGGTCGTATAACCTCTGGAGGGGGCTCATTCGATTTGAAATTGGAAGTTCTAGTGCCCTTTTTAAAAGTCAAAAGCGATCGGAGGGCAAATATCCCCCCACGCCTTTTCCCCCAAATTTGTCTGATAAAAATTTTGAGATAGCCATTTTGTTCAAAATAGTTCAGACATGAAACAGCAACCCTGGGGCAAGTATTGTAAGTTAGGCCCCCGAGACATAAAAGGTTTTTATGTGAGGGGTGGACTTTAGAGGGGGGCCATTTGATTGAGAATTGAAAGTTCTAGTTCCTTCTTAAGAGTCAAAAGAGATGGAGGACATCTAACCCCCCCCCCCCACACATCCTCTTTTCCCAAAATTCATCCGATCAAAATTTTGAGATAGCCATTTTGTTCGAAATAGTCCAACGATCAGATAACAAAAAAGTTGGGGTCAACATAACCACCAGAGCCCTGGGGTTGTAACTTATGCCCCGGGCTCATACAAGGTTTTTATGGAAGAGATGGTCATATAAACTTAGGATGGGACTCACATGATTAGAAATTGAAAGTTCTAGTTCCCTTTTTGAGAGTCAACAATGATCGTATGGCAATTAGACCCCCCCCCCACCACCACCAGCCTTGTTTTCCCCAAATAGGTCCGATCGAATTTTTGAGATAGTAAATGTCTAAAAGTAGATCAAAGATCATTATAACAAAACTCCGGGGTTTACACAACCCCACAGAACCCTAGAACAAATGTTGTAAATTATGCCCTGGGGGCATATAAGGTTCTTATGGAAGGGGTGGTCGTATAAAATTCGGAAGGGGCTCACTCGATTGGAAATAGAAAGTTCTAGTTCCCTTTTTAAAATGGATTCAAAAAGGGACTGGAGGCTATTGAATTTTTGAGATAGTCATTTTTTTAAAATAAGTTAAAAAACTAGATAACAAAAAATCCGGTGTCGACACAACCCTCAAAAGCCCGGGGCAAGTGTTGTAAGTTATGCCCTGGGGGCATTTAAGGTTTTATGTGAGAGTTTTTAAAATAGTTCAAAGATCAGATAGTCCCGACCCCATACCTACCCAACAAAGACTTATTAACGATGTTTTATTCCAAAACTTAAGGGAGCTGATCCCTGGCCCTCCCTCCATGGCCCACCCCCTCCCCAAAAAATATTATTGACGATACCTTATTCCAAAATTATGGGACCTCACCCCAGCCCTCCACGGCTGACCCCCCCCCCCCCCCCCTAACAAAAACAACCAAAACAAACAACAACGACTTATTAACGGTATTTTATTCCAAAACTTATGGAATCTGAGCCCTGACCCTCCATGTCCCGATTCCCCTCCCCCCAAAAATACGTATCAATGATAAATCATTGGAGCTGATCCCTGGTCCTTGAAGTCTTGAACTGATGATCTTTCAACAATTAATATCATTATGTATCAACTACTCAGTTTGATTTTATTTGCACTTTCTAAGACTGTTCAAGACACACATAGTTGTCAGTAAAGCGCCAAACCGCCAATGACGCAATAGGTTTTATACTTTACAGTGAGAGAAGGAGGCAGTACCCAAACTCTTGTTTGTAGGCTAGTGATTTTTGTTTTTCCAAGCTTTAGTTGCATATTCAATTTAAGTTTCACTCGTTTTAGAATTTATTTATTCATTTATGTTAGTACCTATTATATGTTTTAGATAATTTCGGAGACCACACTGCCTTTCCATGACGATAAATAAAAGTTCAAATAGGGGATAAAATCCTTTTAATAGACAGTGATGATGATAACAGTGATAGAAATTCACAAAAATACCGGATATTTCGGTCACATATACAGTGACCGTCATCAGTAGTAAAACTAAACTAAAACAATTTAAAACAAAAGTTTATATACTAAATCAAATAACACTACATATTGTTTAAATCTCTAATTCTTTTCAAAGCAAAGGCGGAAGCTATTCTCTTTGACCTTCTTGGATTCGGTTCATTAGCGTTCAATGATATAACATTTGGACAAAGGTCAACTGCATTGGGTGAATTGAACTTTACTCTGTCAGATTTTATTAAATTATCATAGATAGAGTTCAGCCCATATTCACCTGTATCCCGATTCAAGCAATATTCTTGAATAAGATTTTTTCTTTATTTCAAGAATTTCACGAAAATTTTGCTTTTAAACCCCGATCTCTAGAAATCAAAGAGACATTCTCGAACAAAATAAAGTGGTCTGGAAAATTAAAAATATGTTCTGAAAGAGCTGAAGTAAAAACTTCAGACTTAGAATCTTGCTTTAAAGCCAAAGAAATAGAATCTTTGTGTTGCAATAATCTCATTTCCAAACTCTGGTTAGTACGTCCCACATATGAGCTTCCGCAAGTACATGGGATCTAATAAACCCCACTTTGTTGCCCCAATGAAGTTAGATCCTTCCCAGAATTTAGAAAACTACCCAAAGTATTATTACTCTTTAAAGCTACCCTTAGACCATTGCTTTGTAAAATTCTTTTAAGTTTTTCACTTAGCCTGGGTACATATGGTAAGGAACAAAAAACATCCTTCTCCCGAGTTGTCTCCAAGACTTCCTTAGAAATCTCTAGAAATCTTTTTCTTCTTTTTGAAAAAGTCTGGTTAATTAACGATTCTGTATACATGTTGCTTATTAGTATTTCCTTAGAAAAGACAACTCCTCTTCAACAAATTTTGGAGAGCAAATACTAAAGATCCGATCAGTTAAAGAAATGATCAAACCAATTTTTACTTGGCGAGCGTGACCGGAACTACATAAGACAAAAATCTATTGTTATTTGTCGGTTTTCTCTAAATTTTAAAATCCAGACTATTTTGATTTTTCAAAAGAAGAACATCAAGGAAAAGAAGTTTCCCATTCTCTTCCAATTCAACAGTAAACTTTAAATCCCCCCCAAACAATTAAGATGTTCCAAAAATCCCTTTAATTCCTCCTCCCCATAATCCCATACTGAAATAATGTCATCCATATACCGGCCCCAGAAAATATGTTTTAAAAAATATGAATCTAACGCAATTGTTTCAATATTCTCCACAAAAATATTAGCTAATAAAGTGGATAAAGGGGCCCCCCATAGGTAAACCTTTTATTTGTTCGAAATACTCCCCTCTAAATTGAAAAAAATAAGAGAACTTATTGCACAACCTTACTAAATACATAATTACAGAAACTTCCAAATCTATTTTGCCACTAATCAAATCCGAATTTCTTAACAGCTTTCCTTCTAGAAGAGTTTCGGCTGCTTCTACATCAATATTTGTGTACATTGATACAATGTCGAAGCTTGAAAGCAAAGAATTTGAAGAAATTTCTACTTTTTTCAGTTTTTCAACCAAATTCGAAGAATTCTTAATATACGAAATTTGTGTAGACAAAGTGGTTTACAGATTGATACTATCCATTTGCTCAAAACACCTGTTGGTGACCTTGTATTTGACACAATTGGTCGTAATGGTAGGTTAGGCTTATGAATTTTGGGAAGTCCATATAATTTAGGGCACAAGGAACTGCGTGGCAGGCATTTGTAATAGAGTTGAGGTGTAATTTTTCCTTCATCCTTTAAGCACTTCAATTCGTTCTTAAACTTATTTGTATAAGAGTCTGTTGGATTATACGATAGCTTCTTGTATGTTTTTTCATCATTTAGTAAACTTCTTAATTTTAATTCGTAGTCCTCAGTATTCATCACAACTAAAGTGTTACTCTTATCTGCTTTTGTAATGTAATTGAACCATCCTTTTTCAAGTTTTTAAGAATTCTTATGTCTTTGATGGTAGTACTAGGAAATTCCGGTTTCAATACAAAATTAGACGGGGTTTTTACGGTAGAAGCTCTTACTAAGCTAACATCTTTTATTAGATTTGCGTTTTTTATGCAAAGATGTTTCTATTGAAGAGATAATGTCTTCCACGGGGACTTTATCCGGTTTAAAAACAAAATTTCGGACCCTTTTTCAAGCACTGATTGTTCTTGTATCGTTAAAGTTCTTGATGAAAAATTAACCACACCTGGTCCAAGAATTGACGAAGGTATTACCGCATTATTTGTTGATAATTTCGAAAACTTTTTTTAGCAATCTTTCTCTGGAAAGGCGAAAGTCATGATTGAAGTGATTTTTTCCTGTTTGTTGAATAAACAAAAGTCACTTACACTAACCTTTTTTGATATAAAATTTTCCAGGGAAAGTTTATCTCTCACTATTAAAGCTCTTTTTCGACTTTTATCCTTAATGATGTGATTTAAAGTCTTGAAATGTAAGCTTCGTTCAAACTTTTCTTCCTTGAAAGTGCCCAAATGTAAATTGAATTTTAGTGAAGGTGGCACAATTCTCATCTTCTTACTTCGTAGAGGAAAATCCTGTTGGTTGATAACATTGCATTTTTTTTCTGAGTGTTTATATATTCATACACAAATTTTGGTCAAATCATCCCCATAAATATGACGTAGATAATTTTGGAGACCACACTGCCTTTCCATGACGATAAGTAAAAGTTCAAATAGGGATAAAATCCTTTTAATAGACAGTGATGATGATAACAGTGATAGAAATTTGACCGAAATATCTGGCATTTTTGTGAATTTCTATCACTGTTATCATCATCACTGTCTATTAAAAGGATTTTATCCCTATTTGAACTTTTATTTATTATATGTTTGTTTGTTATGATTGTTTGTTTAATTTTTGTTCGGTTTGGTTTTCATTTATACTTCAATAGCAAACTATTTTTGTTCGTTTTAAGCTTGATTTGCATATTCAATTTAAGCTTTACTCGTTTTAAGATGTATTTGTTCGTTTAAATTAGTACCCGCTGTATGTTTTTTTTTGCTATGATTGTGTTTTACTTTCTGTTCGTTTTGTGTTTCATTTATTCCTTAATAATAATTTCTGGTCGTTTTGAGTTTGAGTTACTGTAGGTTTTTATTTCTTCTGATCTTATGTTTAATGTGATCTGATCTTTTAATAATCTGATCCTTTACTTTTCTTTGAAAAACGCCTTTTCGGAAAGTCTTTTTTTTAATTAATGTAAACAAGGGACAAATCACACAACTTATAGACCTTGCCCTTCAGGGGCTGTGGAGTTAATGTCAATGTCATCCCGAGAGGGATGACATTACTTTCAATTATGCTGAATCAAATGGCCAACTCAAATTTTTGACCAGATGTCTTTTGGAGGGATGGAGCAAAAGAGGTGCGGGAGGGGGCCTGGTTGCCCTCCAAGCACTTTTTAATCTTAAAAGAGAGCTATAAATTTCAACATTCATTTCGAGCGAGCCCCCTTTGAAGTTTATATGGCAATCCTTCCATGCGAAGTACCTTGGTGAAAAGAAAAAACAATAATTAAATATACACGAAGCCTACTTCGCTCTTTACTTTGGCAGTGCTATTCCGCTGCCAATGAAAATAGCTGACAGTTAATTTGACATCATATGACTGTAAAGGCATATTGAAACTAAGCAAAGAGAAAAGGAACCAGGAATAAAAACAGGATAAACGTTTGAGCATGGACCACACAAAGGACGGAGCAGAGGAACAAACAAAGGAAAGAGCAGACAATCAAAGAAGGGACCAAAAACAGGAAAAGATTCAGGAACAAAGGAACACAGCAACAAAGACAGACACAAATACAGGACCAAATACAAGAGCAGTGGTTTCCAACCAATTTTGGGCCATGCCCCACCGATCCATTTCTAAAATCCTCATGCCCCTTCCCCTCGCGATTTTTAAACTTGGTTGTTCAAAATTGTATGTGTATTCACACGAAGGAAGCTTAAAAGGCCACAGTGGTGCCAATTAGGGGGGCATGGGGGCATTGCCCCCCTAGATTTGAAAGAAAGAGTTTTTTACTTCTATTTAATAGATATTTGTATTTTAGCTATGTGCTAAATTGAACTAGCGAGACTGACTGACCGGTCGCTTGTACTGTTCACCACCGTGCTTTTGTTTTTTCACAGCCATTAAATAGCACTGTTACTTTTCTTACTGTTACTTTTTGCAGTTATTTTTCAATGACTTTGTTTTGAAACGTTACTTCTTTCCTCATCCTGGAAAATCCTATATATATCGATAGTAGACAACTTTGTTTTGAAATGTGTAAAACGATTCCTCTCCGTTGTCTTATCCGCTGTCGTAGATAGTCTCTGACAGTCTGACTTAGGATCAGTCAAAAACTAGGTGTCAGCTCTCAGTTTTTCATTTTATTGTTGTGAATCTGTAATCAAACAATGAGTAAAAAGTGACAACGAACCTTGACTTCTTTGGGTGAAAATACGGAAGAAAAATGAAAAAACTGGCAATAATGTCAGTGCTCAAAGTGTCGGGCTACTGAATATGATTTCCCCTAATTGTGACAATCTTTCAGAAACAAGCAGAATAATAAATGACCCAGGTCAACATGAGAGAGTGGTCTGCATCCCCAAACCCATTGCAGGTTCCAGTAGCAGTCGAAAATCGCTCTCAGGTACCTCTACGACGCGTCCCGAATCCCGACCATCCAGCTCAACCTATTCTTGAGAGATACCCTTGAGATATTCTTGAGGGCTTCCACTTCTATCGGAAGGAAATTCAGTGCGCACTACGTACAGGGGTGCCACCACTGGTATTTTATTACCAGATTTGGTGATTTTTCATCCTCCTGGTGATCTTTCTGGTGATTTTCTTGAATCTGGCGATTTTCTGTGATTTTCTTTTTTAATTTGGTGATTTTTGGTGATTTTCATTTAATTTGGGTGCTTTTCTACAAAAGCGGTTGACATTCTATGCATGATTGGTTTCCACTGTCTTAATGAGGTGAAAAAATCAGTGACTATCATATTTCATGTCTTGTTTTTATTCGTTATTTCTAAAGAATGGCGTTATTTTGAGCTTTTCTGGATCCTTTTAGCTTGGGAATTGGCTTCCCCGTAGTTACAAATTTTAATTTATAAATACATGTTTGTCCCATGTGGGCCATGTGTGCTATAAACGGACTGAGGTTAATAAACGAAAAAAAATAATCAGGTAAAGAAAGCATAGTCCCCACATGAATATAGATTTAGCAGCCTAGGATAGGTTTTTTTTCCAAGTGACTTAACAGTCTCAGGGAAAAGGAAGAAAATATATTAGGTTTTGAACGCAAAATATGTTTTGTTTTTAGCGTCAGTAGTGTGTATATATAAGGTACAGAACTAGATGATATAAAGCGACCAATCCCTCCATAAAATGGAGCTATAAAGTGATCAAACATGTTATATTTGGAACTAGGGACGAGATTGTGTAATGCAAGCAGACGGGTTTCTGAGGCAACGCCCATTTTTGGGGGGCTAATCAGAGAGAGCGGAGGCTACTCCATATACGGTAACTTGATTAGTAATTGGATTCAAATAAAAGGAGTGATTTTCATTGTAGTTCATATTAGTAAGAGAATTGAATTAAGAGAGAGAATAGTTTATTTGAGACGATATTAGTAAAGAAAATGAGTGGAACATTTACACTATTGGAGCTTGATGGTGAAGTCGGTAGCAGCAATGATACAAGGGCGAGAGTACCAAACGTGGCTGTGAAAATAACACGAGGATGTAGACTAAGCCTTGAATGGGATGATATGTATGCTAGATATGTGATATCATTAAGCAAATTTAAATTGGAGGAGCAATTATGCTTTGCTGCGAAAGTGAACATTGTGCATATAAATCACAGTATATAAATTATAGCCAGTATGATCTTTCCCTATCTCACCCATTATAAAAACCCGGACCGAGGTGAGAGTGCTCCAGAGAACGTAAAAAACATAAGCGACAATAGATCTTTTCACGGGTAGACAAGTCAGATTTCTCTTCAACGCGAAACTTGGCTTAAACGATGGAACACTAAATTTTGAAGAAACTAATTTTAAATTAATTTATTCCAATACATATATGAAAATCGGTAATTAGTAGTGTAATGTTGTTATTAGATGTTTTTAGGAATTAAAAGTAGGCTACGAAGTCTCAAGTTGGTTTCATAGGCATTTGGAGAAATTTTCTGCCAAAATACGTGTTCCAGGGTAATTGGACCGCTGATGGCAGATAAAATGAGAGGAGCTGATTGTACGCGCTAATGCAATAATAAGTGGGAGGAGCTGTTTGTTCGCACCGAGAATGAAGAGCCAGAAATTATCTGCGGTAAACTTGCTGCTATATCTTTATACTGTGATATAAATAAGAGTTCAGGCTGCATTAGATGCACTAGTGAAATAAATTGATGAAAACAAATTGAACCAATGGTTATTATTCTTGTAATTATGCTTAATAAAACTGTTTCTAAATCGAAGATATTTTTCTTTCTATAGTAGGCTAGCGTATATTTTTTAGAGTAGAAAAAAGAATTCTGGTTAATCTGAAGTTGGTTGTGAGAGTGTTAGGACTCTACAAAATGGATAGATTTGAGAAAGAGCGAATCGTGGGGAATCTTGTGTTTATGGAAAAACGTTTGATTCTAGATGATTATTTTCTAGAGTTATGTATTCAAAGGAAGATATTTTCTCAGGGAATGCTCATCGATATAATGAAAACTGCTTCTCCATCATTAGACTATTGCATGAAGCTTTTACGTCGTGGTCCAAAGGCACTTACACAATTTATTGACATATTAATCACAACAGGACAAAATGATATTGTGGATATGCTTTTAAACACTAGCTTAGAAATTTAAAACTTTTTTCATGAGAAGATGCTGTTCAAGGATGATTTACTCCTCTCTCTCTCTATCCCACTCAATTTGTTGGTCGTAGTTCAGTTCGTTTTGGCGGTGAGAGTATCAGCACATGAAAAAAATGTTCCATACATGTCCACTATGCATTTACACACTGGTTAGCTGGTCAGCATGTGTTATTGCACAATGATTGATGAGTATGATGAAACGTGCACATTATACAACCCGTGTAAATTCCATAGAGGATATGCTGTACAAATTAAGGTTGTAATTCCTGTCTTGAAGGGGTGTGTGACTCTCATCCTAGAGGGCACCTATGCTCGAATTGCCAATATGATAAATGTAATCAGTGGGAGAATACTATCCTGGTATGATTGGAAGAATCCTAAGCGTGATTTTAGTTTATTGCTAAGAGACTGGTATCGTCGTGGCTTTAGATTGTTTGGGAGGAGGAGTCAGGTCAGCGATTCAACTGTTGGAACAACAAAGAATTGGTTTCTACGTCATCGTTGTGAAGACAATGGCTACTATGATTATAAGCCCACTGATTTTTATTTTGCTGTGACGGAATGTAATTCGCCACTTGGGGACACTGTTTGTGACATCGCTTCAAATAAGCAAATTGAAACATGCGAATTCTATAAAATAAATGAGAATAGTATCATTGACTATTCAAAGAGATATAATAAGAGTGAAGTTACACTCTACTGTAGAAAATGTGACCCTGACATTGCAGCACATCAGGATCAGTATACTGTGAATTCAGATAATCTACCTGCATTAGTTGTTCTCGACAAATACCTATACCTAGTAGAAGATGAAATCTAAAGAGTAAAAAAGTTGTTTTTATCATATATATATACATTATTTTTATTAATAAACAATTTCACATACATTTTTAGAACATTTTATTCGTAGGGCACTAAAATCAATATTAAACACGCTTGTAAGTATGCTTTCCACTAGAAAAGTCATTCAATCAAGGAAGGTCAACATAAATGTTGAGAAACTGCTTGTAGGTATAGCCACGACATCTGAACATGAAAAAGAGTAGTGCATGAAAGCCGCATGTCTTAGTCGTTAAATCTGTACTCTCCTTTGATTTTGAATAATAGTTTTCCCACAGCTCTCAATAAAGTTGCTAATGTGTGGAGTGTAGAATTTATATGATAGACCAAGAGGATGATAGACCTGCTATTAACAATGATTAGGGTATTGTTAACACTTGGAATTTTTTCAATGAAGTCCGATGGTATGCAACAGGACTTGTACTGGGACATGTATGGATCCGTATTAAAAACAAGTATTATTTGGTTTGTGTTCATGGTGCTAGGTCTAGTAGAACACTGCCGTCGGGTGTGATTTCCCAATAGGTTTCAAATTGACTTAATGATATTAGCGTGATACTCTCAGTCAAAGCATCGGCAAATGTGCACTCTAAACGTACATTCCCTGTTCGTACTATGCTCATATCGTGGGTACCATACAGGTCCAAGACAATTACACCATGATTTTTTGAAAACATTGAATCGGTTGTTCCATTTTCAAATAGTTGGGAGTTCATGATCTAGGGATTGCATGGTCAACTCATACAGAGTTCTATAGGATTTCTTATCAAATGATAGAGTGTACAGTGGAATACCATTCACTTTGCACACAAGGCTAGATAGGCCAAAAAATTAAAATCATGGGGGGATGCAGTCCAGGATCCAACGGCACTCACACTATTCACAAAGGCCAAAGCGAGTTTTGATGGGATTTCTCCGTTGATAAATGATAAATCGGTATAACTACGAGAGCCAGTGGCAATGTGACGTTGATTGGTGATCATATGGGGGACAAGAAGTTTAATGTTTTTGCCATTGGCTCTTAGCTTTTCCACTGCCAATGCAACAGAACTCATAACCTGTGTTTTCGAACATGAAGAATTGCCGAAGTGATAATGACATTTGCATCGGATGCTGCAGGAAGTGTTTTCTCAAAATGAAATTCGATGGAGCTAGTTGCAACTTTATGTCAATCTTGACATTGGGGGGTGACCATTGCGATATATTGAATATCTCATGATTTAATTTTCCAACTAAATGATACTCCTGGGTCACTGCACTAGTTAACTCACCGTCAGTATCAACACCTGATCGATATTCATAACCCAATGACTGTCCTCTCAACTCCTTATATGCCTTTGGTGTCATCATCATAAATTGTATGTAGCTTGCATAGTTGGATAAATTATTGCTAGTTCTCACCAATGTTCCATTAATAAATACATTAATTTGTTTGAACAGGTTGTGTAGAATACAGTTTTCATAGGACAGACCATTGGCAGCAGTTGGAATTGTATTGTCTGACAATTTTATTGTCCGTAACATTTAAATCAATAAATGTTGATGACAAATCAATGAAATAGTCTTCATTGGAAAATATCTGAAAGTGTATATTTTTCGAGAGGGGTTGTTGAGGATGAAATTGTTCATAGTAAACATACTTGACACTGACATCAACATTTTTCAGCATTGAACAGATTCAATGAGGAACTGATTGATGGATGTGATTCCTTGTGGGGGAGATAAGTCATCTTAAGAGAAGAAATCCTTAAATTTAACTGTAAAAGGCTTATTACAAGTTCTATTATTCAACTGATACAGAAAGGCCAATTTGTTCTATATTTATAGTAAAAAAAACTTGATTATAAGCCCCCAAGGTGAAAACCAGTATTTCTAGAAAAAGACCATCTTTGAATATACGGTATGACTGAATCAAGTTTTGGATATTGAACCTAGGAAAAAAACGTGTGTGACAATGCCTATAGTTGTGAAATATATATATTCATGGTAGGTGCATTAACCGACGATACTGGAAATATATTCTTGTATAATTCATTATGCACGCATGCTTATACCAGAAAAATGCGTGCTAGCTCAGAAACGAGTGCTTGCATTACACAATCTCGTCCCTAGTTCCAAATATAACGTGTTTGATCACTTTATTGCTCCATAATATGGAGGGATTGGTCGCTTTATACGATCTAGTTCTGTACCTTATCATATACACACTACTAGCGTTTTGAACACACTAAACAGAGAAATTGTCACAATTGTTTTGATTCTTTAGGCTTTTGTCAAACCTACTTGTCTAAGGTACATACAGAAACATGCATAGTTCACCCTTACCAGGACTGAGATTAGGCTCAGCCTAGCTAGGTTTCTGATGGGAATGCGCTCAGAAATTAATCTAGCATTAAAGTAAATGACTTTTGAGGGAGAAGCTTAAAAGCAAAGTTTTTATCTGAGTTTCTTATGTGCAGAATGCTGACATGGGACAAGACTCACTAGAAATGTTTCATTGTTGATGCTACATTAGATTTAAGTCCGATATTCCTGCTTTGGCCTATTATATTCGTACTATGGATTAGATTCAAATCATCCATATTTCCTGTTCTTGCTGGACTTTGGGCTGAAGTAACTTCAATATCGATGTTCTGTTTTATTATTCCTACAGTTGGCAAGTAATCTTGAGACAAAGAGAGGAAATATGCTTTATTTCCATTCTTTCAAGCCCTTTTTCACTGTTGTTTCTGGCCAATTATATTGTATTACCATTTTGTGCTTTGCTTCACTGTAGAATTCAATCTGAGGACGAAAGAGGATTATTGTGGTTATTCTTTTCAATAGAAACCTGGAAAAAGAAAAAGAAAAGATTTTGCAAAGTAAAGGACAACCACCCCTACTACTACTGCTAAAAACTCACCGCAGCACCAAGTTGCCTGAAGCCAACACAGCCACGCACGCCCCTCCTCCATTCTAATCTGTTCAAAGCCTCCCTTTTTACGCCCTCACAGGAAGTTCCCATTTCCTTTAATCTTTCTTTATGACATAAAGACAAAGTAAAGACAAAGAAAGGTAAAATAGTAGTTAAATAAATAGAATGGTTGTTTATGTCCAGAAACAGGATTTTAGGGTTACAATTTCAGTTTTGGCTGAAATTCCAGTTTTTGGTGTAAAATTCTCTTCCTTCTTGAGCAGTGGCCTTTGAAAAACATAATATCTTAGCTCAGGGTATCCTACTCGTCTTTTTGGTGTGAAGCTTATCATTATTGACCACCGATTTTGGTGATTTTGGTGAAATACTGGTGATTTTTGCTGATTTTCTTGATGACAAACTGGCGATTTTGGGGATTTTCTTGGTGAAAAACTGGTGATTTTTATTTCGTTGTAGTGGAAACCTGGCTACGCATTACTTTAAGACTTACGAAAAGATTGAATACTCATAAAACTTGGATTCTGTGCTTTGTTTGATTGCTGCCGTTTATCTAGAGGGGGCTCTAAGGGCTGGGGAAACTTCTTGAAAAGGGCTTTTCATCGAGACAGGATTTTGCAAATGGAAAGACAGTTCTGGTCTATTGAAGTAAAATGATGGTAATAAAAGACACAGAAATTGTGTTGTCAACAGGGTCGGAATTTAATATAATTAGTACTGATACTCCAAGATGTGTTGCGAATGGCTTAAGTTGGTCCAGATCTCAAGAGGTTCAAGAAAATAGGGATCATGTTAAGTACATTTTAGCGCTACTTGCTTTCTTAGCCACCAGGGTCATCCAGGATCATGACGAATTAGAAACAGCCGCAAACATGGGTAATTTCATTGAACTGATGGAGGAAATATCCAAAGTGACGAAAAGCTGAAGGCCAAAAACAGTGCCGATATGGTCACTATTGGAGTCATCAGTACCAAAACGACGCAGTTACGCTCATAGGAAACGACCTGCGGCAAGACTTTATTTCAGAAGTAAAATTAGCTAATTACTACGCTTTTCTTGTTGACGAGACAAAAGATGTTTCTTGAAGAGAACAATCAGCAATCCTACTCAGGTACGCCAAAAGCTTATCCACCTTGATTTGTGAAAGTATAGAAAAAGTTTTTTGTAGATTTGATGTCGTGTGTTTGGTTTTGACTGCTTGCCTGAAAACAAGCGAACTTCAGAATTTTTCTCTGTGGTGCAGACTTCACGTATTTATATCATGCAACAACACTTGACATGAACGGTTTATGGAATCTCAGTGAGTTAGTGGGCAAAAAGTCTTGGAGCTTGAGAGGACCGTCCAAACTTGATGGTTTTACGCATGCCACTCTATTTCCAAGTTGAAGGTCAGATTTGGTTTTATTGTTGCTGTGCTAGCCACAGTTTTCTGATAGTTCTGACGGCAAGGCAAAAAATTGACTCGGCCTCTTTTGTCTCAACTTCGCATATAATGGAAAAAGTGTTAGTCATTGTAAATTGTTTGTCAGAGCTACTTCAGACAGAAAGTTGGCGGATTTATAAGGTACTTGCATTGAAATCTGGGACATAAAAGACATTCCAAAAGCTGAGGAATGATACCGAATAAAAACTGCAGCGAAAACATAGCCGAATTCTTGGCTTTAAGTGATGTCCAGGAATCAAAGTCTCCAAAATCCAAAACCAGTGCTCGGAACAAGAGAAGTCAAGAATTTTCCACTCGTCTCATAGACTCTTTAAAATTCAACAACCGGTAAACGCAGCATCAGTCAGCCATTTCAATCAGATTACGGTAAATTTCAGTACTTCAAGTTGATAGGCCATTTCACGAGTGAGATAGACCGACATTTCATGTAAAATATGCCTCTGATCGACGCTTTATCTGCCTTCTACCATCCATGCCCTGATTTTCTCGATTTTATCGAAAGTTGAAAGGGTAATGTGTCTATCAAGTGATTTTCGAAGTTGATGGCTATGCCCCAGCTTTCTCTTGTAAAGTTACATGTTTAGCAATGTGATACTTTAAAAATGGATCTACTCCAAGATCAAAGAAAAAAATGGACACAAAATCCTTGCCTCCTCCTTCAGTTTTGTCAATTGGAGCCACTAAAGGCCACTACCCTTGGTCATTTTTAGGTCTTCCTCTAGGCAAGTTTTATACTAATGAAAAAAATTGTCTGAATACAATTCTTTTTATACAATGTATAACGTCATTCCAATACCATCATGTATCTTTTTTGCTCTTTAAATGTATTTGAATGTGATGGCATTCACATGAAAAAGTTTTTTTCTCAGAATTAAGGCTCTAAAGTATAGTCAGCTGAAGGGTGCACGTCGTGCCCATGCCCAACAAAATATTGCCATGCCCCTCTGGTGGGGCATGCACTCGTGCCCATGCCCAACAAAATATTGCCATGCCGCTCTGGTGGGGCATGCACCCCGAGTTGGGAATCACGGCACTAGAGCCAACATAGATGTGTTTTTTTTTTTTTTTACAAAAACCGCAGTTTTGGCAGTACAGTTTTTTTTTTATATCATGCAACAACACTTGACATGAACGGTTTATGGAATCTCAGTGAGTGAGTGGGCAAAAAGTCTTGGAGCTTGAGAGGACCGTCCAAACTTGATGGTTTTACGCATGCCACTCTATTTCCAAGTTGAAGGTCAGATTTGGTTTTATTGTTGCTGTGCTAGCCGCAGTTTCTGATAGTTCTGACGGCAAGGCAAAAAATTGACTCGGCCTCTTTTGTCTCAACTTCGCATATAATGGAAAAAGTGTTAGTCATTGTAGATTGTTTGTCAGAGCAACTTCAGACAGAAAGTTGGCGGATTTATAAGGTACTTGCATTGAATTCTGGGACATAAAAGACACTCCAAAAGCTGAGGAATGATACCGAATAAAAACTGCAGCGAAAACATAGCCGAATTCTTGACTTTAAGTGATGTCCAGGAATCAAAGTCTCCAAAATCCAAAACCAGTGCTCGGAACAAGAGAAGTCAAGAATTTTCCACTCGTCTCATAGACTCTTTAAAATTCAACAACCGGTAAACGCAGCATCAATCAGCCATTTCAATCAGATTACGGTAAATTTCAGTACTTCAAGTTGATAGGCCATTTCACGAGTGAGATAGACCGACATTTCATGCAAAATATGCCTCTGCTCGACGCTTTATCTGCCTTCTACCCTCCATGCCCTGATTTTCTCGATTTTATCGAAAGTTGAAAGGGTAATGTGTCTATCAAGTGATTTTCGAAGTTGATGACTATGCCCGAGCTTTCTCTTGTAAAGTTACATGTTTAGAAATGTGATACTTTAAAAATGGATCTACTCCAAGATCAAAGAAAAAAATGGACACAAAAATCCTTGCCTCCTCCCTTCAGTTTTGTCAATTGGAGCCACTAAAAGGCCACTACCTTGGTCATTTTTAGGTTCTTCCTCTAGGCAAATTTTATACTAATGAAAAAAAATTGTCTGAATACAATTCTTTTTATACAATGTATAACGTCATTCCAATACTATCACGTATCTTTTTTGCTCTTTAAATGTATTTGAATGTGATGGCATTCACATGAAAATGTTTTTTTCTCAGAATTAAGGCTCTAAAGTATAGTCAGCTGAAGGGTGCACGTCGTGCCCATGCCCAACAAAATATTGTCATGTTCCTCCGGTGGGGCATGCACCCCAAGTTGGGAATCACGGCACTAGAGCCAACACAGATCGTTTTTTTTTTTTTTTTTTTTTTACAAAAACCGCAGTTTTGGCAGTACTGTCATTATCGATAATGGTTCGTTCTTTACTAGCTTCCAGTTAAGGAAAAGTCTGTTTTTTTATACGAAATATTATATTAATAAACTTTTAAGAAGCAGGTGTGTCCCTTGTGAAATTTAGGATCCACCCTCCAGTAAGAGTATACGTTTCAGTTAAACATTAAATCAATAGAAGAAAAAAGTTAAACATATTACATAAACCAAATATAATTAAATAGATTAAATAAACTCCCATCAATCCTACACAAAAAGGAGACAACAAAAGCAAAAAAAGCCCCCAAAAAATCACATTGAAACCCCAAAAATTTGTCTATGTTGAACGGTTCGTGGTAACGAAGTCTAAGTAAAGAGTATCTCGTGTATAATAGTAACCAGAACTCTAAGAAATGGAATTTTGATAAAAAAAATATATACCCTACACCAAAGGAATTGTCTTTTTTATGACCCTAAACATGTAAAAATCATTAAGTTCCAAATTATCGATTAAAAATTATGACCTTGAGAAAACTTGCCTTATTATGGAAAAGGGAAATAACGCCCCCAGAAAGTGAAGCGCACTTGGTGAAAATTATACCATTGAATTCAGAATATCAAAGATTTTTTTTTTTTTTTTTCAGAAGCCATCATAAGTACAAGGTGCCTTTGATATATTTAATGCTATAAAAATCTCGTTTTTATACGGCACACGAGTCGTTCCACGAACTGTTTGAGATTAACCGAGGACTCAATTTATTTGTTGTATCCACTTGAGCTTTTTTTTAATGCTTTCAGTAAATACAATAAAAAACACCGTATTGACCAGATATATCATCTACAACAATATGTTGCTGCTGAGCTTGATAGTTAGAGAAAATATTATCTGTGTGGAATGCACTAGTTTTGGCCCACCGCGTTGGTTTATTTATTCCTGGAGGAGTAGGATGATGCAAAGGCCTTGCATGGAATGATGCAAGGGCCTTTGGACCTGGCTTTGCTTGGTTAGTCCTCAGGCTCGGTTGACCAAAACACACTTGTTATCATGACGTCATGTTTCGAGTTTTTTTTTCTTCTTTTGTTTATTTGTTTTATTGGTGTAGCGTATGTCCATCTTCATGATTTTGAATAACGTAATGCTTTAAAATCATAGTTGTAAAATTATTCAGAATACATTTCCACGTTTCTAGCTTGATTATTTTAGATTATTTTTCAGGGCACACAAGCAAAACCATACACAAACACTCAAATATTGAACATAAAGATAGTTATTGCTATTTCCAAGAGTAGTTAACCATCAAACAAAAATAGCCGATACAAGGTCTGTAAATCCTCTAGCAAAAATCTTTTAATCCAAATAAAATTTTTAAACGTAATTGGGCTTAAGCAAGGCCCTTTACCAAATGTAGTATTTGTTTATAAAACTTTGCATCTAACCATTCAGTATTAAATACGGCTTTCTAATTCTTGTAATTCTTCTAAGACGGACATTTCAGTTCAAAACATAAAGAAAGTAATCAAGTCTGTCTGGGCCAGAGAATATGTACAAAAAGAGAAAATTATCAAAATTACTGTTATAATTACAAACTGTTATTCGTCCGAATCCTACAATAATTGTTGGTTTTTACAGAGTTTTCGTCGGCAGGGCTATCATATTTCGTGTTTAAAGTAGGGATATTTGGTTTAGATCATGCAAAAGTCAGCTTTGTAAAATAAGATGTATAAACAAAAATATAATTTCGTAAATTGGCTTTTTGTGCGTCAAAATAAAGTTCAGCAGAAATTTGATTTCTTATGCTAATAAGTGAGCAAATGATTATTTATTTTTGTTATTGTTCCATATTTAATTTTATGCTGTTCACATGCTAAAAGCTCGTTGAGCTAAGTGCACCTTGGAGTGTATTAAATGAAAATAAAACAAGTTTTTTTTCAACTGAAAGTAATGAGCATCATGACACTTTAAAACAAATGGAAACTATTCCATATACGAGGGAGTTTGCCCCTCTTCAGCCCTCTCCTTCGTTACGCTAAAATTTTTTGTTCTTTAAACAAGCTTCTTATTCCACTTCAACGAAACTTGTGTTTCAGCAGTCGTTCTTAAAGAATTGGAACCAAAAGTCAAACTTAAGTGTAAGGAGGGGGGGTGTAGGAGAGGTCACCCCCTTCATTTGCAGAATAATTTTTATTCGTTTTAAGTTTCAATGATGCTCCTAATTTTATCTGAAAAACTTGAGGGCTTCCGGCCCCATAGACCCCACCCCCGATTTCTTGCTGTTAAATGGTATGTATATATAATTGTAAATTGACTGATATAGCGTTCTGCCTTTTCAGTTTTTCTGCTTGGTAATTAAAGTTTTGGATTGTAACTACTATTTTGGACACACTTAAAAGTCAAACTTAAAAAGTTTGGATAAAAAGCAGTTTTGTTGAATAAGTCCTTAGTAATACTTTTACTAAGGATTCTCGGGTGGGCGGAAAGATGCACTATTATTCATATGGATACCAATTCTGCACGAATTTGGATATTTTACGTGGCCAAAGAGAAATATTACCATTTCATTTCGCTGAAAACATAGCTCCTGGTAGCAATTGCCTGCCCCCCTCCTCAGGAACTTTTCCGGTGATGCCATGATGTCCCGCCTCACTTTTACCACGTCTATGCCGTTAGGTATGTGAATATTTTATTTTACACGACATACAAAAAGATTATCACAATAAGGGGGGCTATTACACCCCCGCTAGCACCAATAATTAAGGTGTATACCAAAGATTTCCCGGGAATGAAGAGGAATTAGATATTAAATCTCCCCCTCCCCCCTTTCTCGAAACTCATTCTGTTTACTTGAAGAAATCTGACCCCACTCTCCGCCTACACAATGACCGACCGCCCTCCCTCATAATAACTAATGCCCATTCAGAGCCGTTCAAGGGGGGAAGACCGGGGCAAGCTGCCCCTGCCACTGTGACTGGAGGGTGCCGCGGCTGGGGCTTCTGTTTTTTTATTTGTGTTTTGTGTCGGGAAGTGAGGGAGGGGTACCGTAATTGATATTGCCCTTGGCGTCACAAACCCTAGGAACATCCCTGTGCCCAATCATGCATCACTAAACATAATTTATGAAAAATCGACTGAATGAACTTAGTTAAATTAAACATTAAGATAAATTTCCGTATCAACTATTTATCTTCTATGGACCCCGCAACTTCTCAGGAACGAATAAACCTACCGTCACTATTTCTTCCTCTGCAACTGGGAAGCTCAAATATAGTTTTTTGACACTTTTGAATCGATTGGCTATTTCAGAATTTTAACCGATTGCAATTTGGTCCTCTTTTGGGCAAAATCGTAGTTTGGTGCCACAAAATGGTAGAAAATGCCACTTTCCCGCGGCACAATCGATTTGGTCACTTAAAAGGACACTAAAACCATTAATTTCCGTTCTAATGAGCCCTATCTGGACCTTTTAGGACCATTGGTTTTATGTGATCATCCCTGGGGAAAAGATAAACAAAAAAACAAAACAGACAAATGAACACGCATCCGCATTCTTCCTTCTGGAAAAAAAAATCAAAACTCCCCGTTTTTGTAGTTAAGAGCTTGAAACCTTAGCAGTATGGTTTCTCTAACATACTGAGTCTGATGGCGTTATTTATATTAAGATCCCTTGGGGGTGTTTCCCCCTTTTTCGAAAATAAGGCAAAATTTCTCAAACTCGTAGTTTTTGATGAGTAACATAAAAGCCTTATGAATTTATGTATTTAAAGCCAGCATAAAAACAAAATTCCTTTTTTTAGGGTTTCGGTTGCTATTGAGCCGAGTTGGTATTCTTATTGGTATCCTTACTTACAGGTCGTTATCACAAGCTGTTCGACTCTCTTTCTTTATGACTTTATTGTACCATTCACAAACTAAATCTGTGGACTCTGTTTGATTTTTGTCTCTTGTGCTCAAAGAGAGTGTTTGTGACGCATAGGTTGTTGTATCGTGCTAGCTGTAAGAGCCTTTCTCCATTGATGCATCTGTTACCAACGGTGTGGCGGCCAATAACTGCTGCTGTGTCGGGGTCGGGGTCTACTCTGCCAAGCCGGGCGTTCCAGTCTCCAGCGACAAAGAGCATATCACGCTTGGTGTCTTGTCAAGGATCTTTTGTAGGTCATAATAAAAGACATCTTTGACCACGTCACTACTATCTCTTATCGGAGCGTACACAGCGATTATGGTTATGTGGCTAATGTGGGCCTCTAAATCTAATCATGGCGATCCTTGGTGACACTGGCTCCCAAGAGGTGGCGCATGATGCAGTAGGATCTTCTATCAGGAACCCAACTCACTGCTCAGGAACCCAACTTTAGTCACTATCACTGC
Source organism: Artemia sinica (assembly GCA_027921565.1). NCBI lineage: Eukaryota > Metazoa > Arthropoda > Branchiopoda > Anostraca > Artemiidae > Artemia > Artemia sinica. The sequence goes on from CM051270.1 coordinate 31,243,771, forward strand.
ACTGCCATAGTGACTAAAAGCTAAAAAACTTTAAAACGGTATTTTTTTCTTCTTTTTTTTCCAGGCTTAGCGGGTTACTAGAACATCATAGAGAGACACTTAAGAGCTCATTAAAAGCTATTTCTCACATGTACGTGGTTTATATAAATTCCACGATCCGCAAGTGCCAGATGGCACAAAAAAGGGAACTTTATGCCATTTCTTAAGGGATGGGGCTAGCCGGCAACCAGAACATCGTAGATAGATTTTTGATAGCTCATATAAAAAAAATATTGCTCATATTTACATTCTTCCTATAAATTCCGCCATTTGCAAGTTTAAAATGGTACTAAAAACGGCACTTTTGTGTCATGTCTGAAGTGGAAAAGCTGGGGCTAGTGGCTACCAGAACTTCTTAGAGTGCTGTTTAATGGCTCATTTGAAAACTTTTGCTCATATCTACGGGCTTTTATCAATTCTACAATTCGTAAGTGAGATATAGCACTGAAAACAACACTTTTGGTGCGACTTCTTAAATGGAAAATCTTGAAAGTATAAAACGGTATAGTTGTAATAATTATGATCCAAAACCCTTAACTCGAGGTTTGCAAGAACACCTCCCGCAGGTTCCTCCTCCAGGCCCCATTAATAAGCTACGCAACTAAAGTCCTACAAATCCCAATATATTAAATTAGATTATTAGAGGCGTGGTTCTCTTAGTATAGCGCTGGACTTCAAATTAGATTATCATGCGTTTGATTCCTCCTTGGATTTTTTATTTTCAATCATGGTTTGTCCCTTCTTATCATTACTTTTTAGATAATCTACTATTTTTGCAAATGTGATGCACTCATTTTCCCAAGCATATCCCGAGAAGACTCATTTTAAAGCTATTACTCATATCTACGTGCTTTTCATCAATTTTACCATCTATAGGTGCCATATAGCACTAAAAACGGCACTTTTGGTGTCATTTCTTGAGTGGGAGAGTTTGGAAGCATAAGACAGTACCATTGCCATCAATTATGGCCCAAAGCCCTTAACTGGAGGTTTATAAGAACCCCTCACATATACTCTCCCCTCCAAACCCCTGTTTAAGTTTCATAAATCTTCTACTGATCTTAAAAGTTAAAAGATTATTGCGAAAACAAATTAACTAAAACTAAAAACTTTTCAACTAACAATCTACCAACAATTAAGCTTGGATGATCAACACTTTGAATTAAACCTCCAAACTTCACTCTGCGATGAAGCCTGTGGGCTAGTTCTAATAACGTTAAATAAGGGGAAGAGACGTCCTTGTCCCCTTATTTTTTGCTCCTGCTAAGGTTTAAAAAAACCCCTTTTTTGTTATATCATTGAAAAAGCACTTTTTTCATTTGAAAAAAATGGGTGGAAAAACGGAAAGTGCGCTTTATCGGAATGTGCTATCAAGTCAAATTTATAAAAAGTGGCTAGGCATAAATATAAGCTTCTAAATGCGCCCTTAAATAGCTTCATAAGTTTTCAACCGAAACGAAGGAATGACATTAAACTTAAAACGAACAGAAATTATTCCGCATAAATAAAAAAGATCATGGCAGGGTTGTTTCTACATTAAATTTGAATTAAAAAACGAGCAAAGATTAATCTAAAAAACCAAAGTTTTTCCAAGGGAAGTAAAGAGCGAAGTTGAAACTTAAAACGGACAAAAATTATTGCTTCATAGACCTATCTAATATATATATCAATCAGACTAGTACAAATAAACCAACTAATTATGTTTCCCTGTGTTTCTAGGATTATAGAAAACTAGCGCTTTGCTGAAAACACAAAATAATATAGGAGTTTTGGTACAGTAAAATCAAACCAATTAAGGACACTTTTTACAGAATAAAACTATTATCAAGCTCTTTTAGGATCAATCCCTTTTAAGATAAATAATAATTGAGTTTAGGATTGTTGCTTTATTTTTTTCTCGTTTAATTTGGTATCACTTCTGCACGATGGCTCATTTCAATGCCTGGCTGTCGCTTTGGTTTTAAAAAGGACAAGCATGATTACTTTGTAGACAAGTTCGAAGTAAAGCCATCTTGATAGCATTAGGACTATAGACTAGCTTTAGAATTTGTATCATAGCTTGAAATTCACTGTTGTATAGAGACGAATAACCATATTTTCAGAGTTCATATTATGTCTTTTTTGATCTCCATTTCAAGTAATACTAAAGCATATTTCTTACATTTGAAGATTGTTTATTAATCACTATTGATATTACAGCTTATAGCACTATTGAATATTATTCCAAAATGCTACCTGATAAATCAATCCAATAATCTGTATGCTGTTCAATAGCTTTGCGGTTATTAAAAAATATTTAATTTTACGCTTACGTTTTTAAGATAATTTTAATTGTATATGGAAAGTTACTGATGTCACAACTGGTGAAAGACTATGAAAAGCTTTATAGATTAGTTTATTGTTGTCAGGCTTCATACTCACTTTTCACTCCCAAATCAATATTCCTGTTTTTAATACTTGATTTTGTGTTTTCAGTAAAGCACTAGTTTTCTATAATCCTAGAAACACAGGGAAACATAATTAGTTGGTTTATTTGTGCTAGTTTGATTGATATATATATTAGATAGGCTGTGAAACAATAATTTTTGTCCGTTTTAAGTTTCAACTTCGCTCTTTACTTCCCTGGAAAAACTTCGTTTTTTTTAGATTAATAACATTCAAAGCTCGAACTTTTCATTATAATATCATTTGTTGTGAACCGTTCATTCTCAGTTGGTAATAATTCACACGTATCTGACTCGGGAGCCGGAAGTGAATTATTGCAAAAAGATGCCAGGATAAGATGTAAGATAAGGATAAACAAAATCAATTATGGATGAAAGAATTCAAACCTGCAAAGAATCTCGAAGATATATGCTGAAAATTTACAGAATTTTCATGTGGCGGATTTTCCGCTGGGAATATAGGAGGTTAGAGACCCCTAAAAATATCGGTTTTGATAATACGTTTCGATATCCGATATCGTTATTTTGTCCAATATATCGATATATCAATATCGATATCAAATATCGCGCACCACTAGCCAATGCTATATGTAAACCACTGTATACAGATAATATAACAGTAAGATCACAGCCGATGATTTTTGGCGCTTCATTCTCGGCGCGTACAAACAACTCCTCCCATTTACTCTGACATTAGCGTGTCAGTATCGGGGTTGCCACCGAGGTTACGTTCGTACAATTTTTGGTACGTTTCATATAAAACGGTATGTTTTACGTTACGGTCCTAAAAACGTTATATTTTTGTTACGTTTTTGAATTTATGTTACGCTTTTGAATAATGAGTAAGTTTCACATTTTCTGAGAAATTCTTTTTTTTCCCTTGAAAAAATCCGCTGTTCCCATTTTAAGTACACTGACATGAGTATCGACATTCTTTCACATCGCGGTCATTTAATCTTATCACACCATCACTGAGTTATTAGGATGAGAAAATACGCCATTCGCTTACTCGCATAGTAAGTTAAGATATTATTCTCTCTCATGAGCATAAGATTTTCATTTGTTTAGTGGTAAGTGACAATAGTCAGTTAGTCATCTTACCAACTTTCAATTTCATCAGTGTTCAGTTTGAATCTTGTTCCGTCAACAGTCATACTGAAATTATATGGAGAAGGAGCTAGCTGAAGTCATGAAGGAAGATGTATAATAAAAACAGGTGAATAATAATAAAAGCTATTTTCTTTATAATTTCCTTTTAAATAAGTGATTATAAGATGATTTTTGTCAATAAACTTGTCAATTAACTGGTACCACACGCGAGAAGTCAAGTTTGGTTAATGCTAATGAAATAAAACAATATATGATGAAAATATAATAGTTTAGAAACAAATTTGGGCTATATATTTGCACATTGGGGGGGGGGGTAAAGCATAGTATATATCAAATACGTAACCTAACCTAGGTACTTTTCCCTACCTAAACCCCAAAAACAATAGTTTAAATATTGTAAACGCAATGACAAACCACGCTTTGCGATCCAATACTCTATTGACTGATACCTGTTTGACCAGTATCCTTTAGCATCTATCTTGCGTGTGTACCAGCTAACTGACAAATACCGACGATATATATATATATATATATTATATATATATATGATATAATATATATATATAATATATATATATATATATATATATATATATATATATATATATATATATATATATATATATATATATATATATATCTAGTGGGCTATCTTCTTTTCTGAAAAACTCTAAATTGTCCTGTGTTTATTGATTTGCCTTTTATCTTGTACGTATTACTCATCAACTTTTGGTTTAAATCACCATAATGGCAATTAAATACAACAACAACAAAATAAGCAAAAAAGTAGCCTGGGGTTATATACATGCATCGGGGGGGGGGGGGGTTCTGTCTTTCTGTTGTGCAGGTAAACTGGAAGCAGCACTTACAGTTGAATAAATAGGAAATTTCCTGAAGGTAAAGAAGCATGAATTGTTATTATTATATACTTTTTAGGCACCTTTTAAAAGTTGGAGGGAGGATTTTTAATGAGATTACGAAAATATATATTTTTCAAATTATACAGGCAACAAATGTCCCCTCCCCCCTTTAAGTACCGCTCTTGATAGTAAAATTAAGGCACCCTGCCTTGAAAAGAGACTTTCCTATCAAAAGTTACGAAATAGTTACGTTTTTAAGAGTTTGGATGTTACAAAATTTTTTGGTCTAGTGGCAACCCTGGTCAGTATGTATTTGCCTGTCACTGAAAAATGGTGCGAATTTGTATTATTCGTAATTGCGAAAGCAGAAAGAAATTTGGTGAGCCGGATTTTTTTTTGCGAACACGTGCATATTACGAAGTAAAATTTAAGAATCAGGAAATCGAGAGACATACCTATCAAGGAAAATAAACTAGCAAGTAATTATTTTAATTTTAGTAGTTTAAATATTTGATTATCTCTTTTTTAGAAGAAAGGGGCAAAATTTTTGAAACTTGTGTTTGATTATCTCCTTAATTGCTCCTCAGTACTACACACAATAAACATCAAACCAATATCATAAACAAATGTGAAAAAAGGAAGTAACTATATTTAATTTAGCTGCAAGTCTGCATTCATGCCTACCACGTAATTTTCCTTTGAGAAAAAATTGATAATATTTTGGAATTGAAATATCAATGCGAAGCGACAGATTTCATAATCAAATGTCATCACGTTATGGTATTATTCAAATAAAACTTATTTTTAACTAGATTTGCATTATTACAGCCCACTGTATATACATATATATAAATTTATATGCAGTGTTACAGCCATATCAATTATTCTCCCTTCCCTTTTTATTCTTTAGTAATAATTTCTGGTCGTCATATATATATATATATATATAATATATATATATATATATATATATATATATATATATATATATATATATATATAATAGTATATATATATAGATATATATATATATATATATAATATATATATATATATATTAATATATATATATATATATATATATTCTCAAAATGCCTTGAAACCAACTCGAGACTTCGAAACCTGCTTGTAATTCCTAAAAACATCTAATAATAACAGTGCACTACTATTTACCGATTTTCATTTATGTATTGGAAAAAATTAATTTAAAATTAGATTCTTTAAAATTTAGTGTTACAACGTTGAAGCCGGGTTTCTCGTTCAAGAGAAATCTGACTTGTCTACCCGTGAAAAAATCGAATGTCGCTTATGTTTATAGTTTTTTTAAATGTTCTCCGGAGCGCTTGCATCTCGGTTCGGGTTTTTATGATGGTTGAGATAGGGAAAGATCAAACTGTCTATTATTTATATACAGTGATGTAAACATTGGGCAAAGCTCATAACTTGCAGCCCTTCCCCCGGGGACTGTGGGGGATTGAGTCATCCTCAAAGACATAGTCAATATTTTTTCGACCATGCTGAACAAAATGGCTATCTCAGAATGTTGTTCGGGTGACTTTGGGGAAAAATGAGCTTGGGAGGGGGCCTAGTTGCCCTCCATTTTTTTGGTCACTTAAAAAGGGCAATAGAAATTTTAATTTCCGTTCGAATGAGCCATCCCGCGATATTCTAGGACCACTGGGTCAATGCTATCACCCCTGGGAAAAAAAATAAAATAAACACGCATCTGTGATCTTTCTTCTGGCATAAAATACAAAATTCCACATTTTTGCACATAGGAGCTTGAAACCTCTTTAGTTGGGTTCTCTGATACGCTGAATCTGATGGTGTGATTTTTACTAAGTTTCTGAGACTTTTAGGGGGGGTCCCCCTTTTTTCGAAAATCAGGCATTTCTCAGGACTAAACTTGATGAAACTTATATATTTGGAATCAGCATAAAAATCCGATTCTTATGATGTATTTATTGGTATTAGAATTCTGTTTTTTAGTGTTTTGGTTACTATTGATCCGGGTCGCTCCTTACTTACAGTTCGTTACCACGAACTGTTTGATTGGGGTAGCTGATGCACTGACAGCACCTGAGACTACAGTCTTTTTTTCAGCCTCAGGCTGTTACTTTTGTATTTTTAAAGGATTATTCACTAGAAAAATATTATACCTAGCGAATCCTCCGTATCGTGTAGTACGGAACCCACTGGGCAAGGGCAAAACACAAAATTAAAAAATAGTAAATAAATAGGATCTTATCAAAATGAACAGATTTACATAAAAGCCACCTAATAGTAAATTGTAAATATAATCGTTTACTT
>CM051270.1:31250633-31428133 GCA_027921565.1 Artemia sinica
CACTGTGAAAATACTTCACAATAATTGGGAATTAAAATTTCATTTTACAGCCTAATCACACGCATAGTCAAAATATATTCCCCCAGCTGAAGAGATACTAGAAGTCAAATCTTCTCTCCATATTGATAGGAAGAGACGCTAACGAGAATTTGCCCCTAAAATTACACCTTTGAGAGTTTCTGGAACCCCTTCCCCAAAGAGAGGAGATCCACCGACCTTCCCAATTTTCCCAATACTTGCGTGAGTAGAATGTATCTATGGAATTCTAGGAGGTTATGTTCCTTCCTATGCTATTCTAGGAGTTTATGTTCCTTCCTGTGCTATTTGGGTACTTTACGTTCCTTGGCACCTTTCCAGATTATGTATTTATTGATTCTAGCAGACTATGTTCCTTCCTGTGCTATTCGCCTAGATTACGTTCCATGGCACCTTTCCAGAGCATGTACTTATGGATTTGCATACTTTATGTTCCTTCCTGTGTTATTCTATGGGACCTCTACACGTGATTAAACACGTTTTGCTTATGTCCCCTTGGTACCTTTCCAAGCGAGCGGGGATTCCCCTCCGGTTCCTACACATTGCAAAAAAGCGAGCAGTTTGAGCGGGGATTCCCCACACAAGTTTGTTTCAACTCCAAGTTGATCAACCAGACTGGTTTTTGAGTCGCATTTTTTTTAAAGTAAATTTTTTGTTTCTCTATGATTAAATCCCAGCGCCCCCCTGCTCTGAGTGTTGAAAATGATTTCACGACATTATTTTAGGTTTTTTTTTTCTTGTCCCAATCTATTTTTTTATCATGAACTGTTTAGAGACCAATTTGATCAACATGGAGAAAGTTCAAATAGAATCGTTACTGATATTGATATTAGTGCGTAAACTACAAACTGACAAAAATATCCAGAACTTTTTTTTTCTTATAGCCTTGACTTTGAAGACATTTCTTCATCTTAATTGACTTTAGAAATATCATGCAAACTAAACTAGCCTAACCGTCGTTTGCTTTGTCGAATTTGAGCAAACAAAAGGATTGTAACACCTGACTGGCTCGTTTGTATGCAATTTCAAGCCAGTGAAAAGAACGAAACGTCTTTGAGTCACATTTTTTTTTAAAAGTAAATTCGTTGTTTCTCTATGATTCAATCCCAGCGCCCCCCTGCTCTGAGTGTTGAAAAGGATTTCACGACATTATTTTAGGTTTTTTTTCTTGTCCCAAACTATTTTTTTATCATGAACCGTTTAGAGACCAATTTGATCAACTTGGAGAAAGTTCAAATAGAATCGTTACTGATATTGATATTAGTGCGTAAACTACAAACTGACAAAAATATCCAGAACTTTAGCCTAACCGTCGTTGCTTTGTCGAATTTTGAGCAAACAAAAGGATTGTAACACCTGATTGGCTCGTTTGTATGCAATTTCAAGCCAGTGAAAAGAACGAAACGTCTTTGAGTCACATTTTTTTTTACAAGTAAATTCGTTGTTTCTCTATGATTCAATCCCAGCGCCCCCCTGCTCTGAGTGTTGAAAATGATTTCACGACATTATCTTAGGTTTTTTTTTCTTGTCCCAAACTATTTTTTTTATCATGAACTGTTTAAAGACCAATTTGATCAACTTGGAGAAAGTTCAAATAGAATCGTTATTGATATTGATATTAGTGCGTAAACTACAAACTGACAAAAATATCCAGAACTTTTTTTTTCTTATAGCCTTGACTTTGAAGACATTTCTTCATCTTAATTAGCTTTAGGAATATCATGCAAAATAAACTAGCCTAACCGTCGTTGCTTTGTCGAATTTTGAGCAAACAAAAGGATTGTAACACCTGATTGGCCCGTTTGTATGCAATTTCAAGCCAGTGAAAAGAACGAAACGTCTTTGAGTCACATTTTAAAAAAAAGTAAATTCGTTGTTTCTCTATGATTCAATCCCAGCACCACCCTGCTCTGAGTGTTGAAAATGATTTCACGACATTATTTTAGGTTTTTTTTCTTGTCCCAAACTATTTTTTTTATCATGAACCGTTTAGAGACCAATTTGATCAACTTGGAGAAAGTTCAAATAGAATCGTTACTGATATTGATATTAGTGCGTAAACAACAAACTGACAAAAATATCCAGAACTTTTTTTTCTTATAGCCTTGACTTTGAAGACATTTCTTCATCTTAATTGGCCTTAGAAATATCATGCAAAATAAACTAGCCCAACCATCCTTGCTTTGTCAAATTTTGAGCAAACAAAAGGATTGTAACACCTGATTGGCTCGTTTGTATGCAATTTCAAGCCAGTGAAAAGAACGAAACGTCTTTGAGTCACATTTTTTTACAAGTAAATTCGTTGTTTCTCTATGATTCAATCCCAGCGCCCCCCTGCTCTGAGTGTTGAAAATGATTTCACGACATTATTTTAGGTTTTTTTTTCTTGTCCCAAACTATTTTTTTATCATGAACCGTTTAGAGACCAATTTGATCAACTTGGAGAAAGTTCAAATAGAATCGTTACTGATATTGATATTAGTGCGTAACCTACAAACTGACAAAAATATCCAGAACTTTAGCCTAACCGTCGTTGCTTTGTCGAATTTTGAGCAAACAAAAGAATTGTAACACCTGATTGGCTCGTTTGTATGCAATTTCAAGCCAGTGAAAAGAACGAAACGTCTTTGAGTCACATTTTTTTTTACATATAAATTCGTTGTTTCTCTATGATTCAATCCCAGCGCCCCCCTGCTCCGAGTGTTGAAAATGATTTCACGACATTATTTTAGGTTTTTTTTTCTTGTCCCAAACTATTTTTTTATCATGAACCGTTTAGAGACCAATTTGATCAACTTGGAGAAAGTTCAAATAGAATCGTTACTGATATTGATATTAGTGCGTAAACTACAAACTGACAAAAATATCCAGAACTTTAGCCTAACCGTCGTTGCTTTGTCGAATTTTGAGCAAACAAAAGGATTGTAACACCTGATTGGCTCGTTTGTATGCAATTTCAAGCCAGTGAAAAGAACGAAACGTCTTTGAGTCACATTTTTTTTTTAAAGTAAATTCTTTGTTTCTCTATGATTCAATCCCAGCGCCCCCCTGCTCTGAGTGTTGAAAATGATTTCACGACATTATCTTAGGTTTTTTTTTCTTGTCCCAAACTATTTTTTTTATCATGAACTGTTTAAAGACCAATTTGATCAACTTGGAGAAAGTTCAAATAGAATCGTTACTGATATTGATATTAGTGCGTAAACTACAAACTGACAAAAATATCCAGAACTTTTTTTTTCTTATAGCCTTGACTTTGAAGACATTTCTTCATCTTAATTAGCTTTAGAAATATCATGCAAAATAAACTAGCCTAACCGTCGTTGCTTTGTCGAATTTTGAGCAAACAAAAGGATTGTAACACCTGATTGGCTCGTTTGTATGCAATTTCAAGCCAGTGAAAAGAACGAAACGTCTTTGAGTCACATTTTAAAAAAAAGTAAATTCGTTGTTTCTCTATGATTCAATCCAAGCGCCACCCTGCTCTGAGTGTTGAAAATGATTTCACGACATTATTTTAGGTTTTTTTTCTCATCCCAAACTATTTTTTTTTATCATGAACCGTTTAGAGACCAATTTGATCAACTTGGAGAAAGTTCAAATAGAATCGTTACTGATATTGATATTAGTGCGTAAACAACAAACTGACAAAAATATCCAGAACTTTTTTTTCTTATAGCCTTGACTTTGAAGACATTTCTTCATCTTAATTGGCTTTAGAAATATCATGCAAAATAAACTAGCCCAACCATCCTTGCTTTGTCAAATTTTGAGCAAACAACAGGATTGTAACACCTGATTGGCTCGTTTGTATGCAATTTCAAGCCAGTGAAAAGAACGAAACGTCTTTGAGTCACATTTTTTTACAAGTAAATTCGTTGTTTCTCTATGATTCAATCCCAGCGCCCTCCTGCTCTGAGTGTTGAAAATGATTTCACGACATTATTTTAGTTTTTTTTTCTTGTCCCAAACTATTTTTTTTATCATGAACCGTTTAGAGACCAATTTGATCAACTTGGAGAAAGTTCAAATAGAATCGTTACTGATATTGATATTAGTGCGTAAACTACAAACTGACAAAAATATCCAGAACTTTTTTTTCTTATAGCCTTGACTTTGAAGACATTTATTCATGTTAATTAGCTTTAGAAATATCATGCAAAATAAACTAGCCTAACCGTCGTTGCTTTGTCGAATTTTGAGCAAACAAAAAGATTGTAACACCTGATTGGCCCGTTTGTATGCAATTTCAAGCCAGTGAAAAGAACGAAACGTCTTTGAGTCACATTTAAAAAAAAAGTAAATTCGTTGTTTCTCTATGATTCAATCCCAGCGCCCCCCTGCTCTGAGTGTTGAAAATGATTTCACGACATTATTTTAGGTTTTTTTTCTTGTCCCAAACTATTTTTTTATCATGAACCGTTTAGAGACCAATTTGATCAACTTGGAGAAAGTTCAAATAGAATCGTTACTGATATTAATATTAGTGCGAAACAACAAACTGACAAAAATATCCAGAACTTTTTTTTCTTATAGCCTTGACTTTGAAGAAATTCTCTTCATCTTAATTGGCTTTAGAAATATCATGTGAAATAAACTAGACCAACCATCCTTGCTTTGTCGAATTTTGAGCAAACAAAGGGATTGTAACACCTGATTGGCTCGTTTGTATGCAATTTCAAGCCAGTGAAAAGAACGAAACGTCTTTGAGTCACATTTTTTTTACAAGTAAATTCGTTGTTTCTCTATGATTCAATCCCAGCGCCCCCCTGCTCTGAGTGTTGAAAATGATTTCACGACATTATTTTAGTTTTTTTTTCTTGTCCCAAACTATTTTTTTTATCATGAACCGTTTAGAGACCAATTTGATCAACTTGGAGAAAGTTCAAATAGAATCGTTACTGATATTGATATTAGTGCGTAAACTACAAACTGACAAAAATATCCAGAACTTTTTTTTCTTATAGCCTTGACTTTGAAGACATTTCTTCATCTTAATTGGCTTTAGAAATATCATGCAAAATAAACTAGCCTAACCGTCATTGCTTTGTCGAATTTTGAGCAAACAAAAGGATTGTAAAACCTGATTGGCTCGTTTGTATGCAATTTCAAGCCAGTGAAAAGAACGAAACGTCTTTGAGTCACATTTTTTTTACAAGTAAATTCGTTGTTTCTCTATGATTCAATCCCAGCGCCCCCCTGCTCTGAGTTTTGAAAATGATTTCACGACATTATTTTAGGTTTTTTTTCTTGTCCCAACTATTTTTTATCATGAACCGTTTAGAGACCAATTTGATCAACTTGGAGAAAGTTCAAATAGAATCGTTACTGATATTGATATTAGTGCGTAAACTACAAACTGACAAAAATATCCAGAATTTTTTTTTCTTATAGCCTTGACTTTGAAGACATTTCTTCATCGCGCGCCAGAACTTTTTTTCTTATAGCCTTGACTTTGAAGACATTTCTTCATCGCGCGCGCCGTGGCGGGGGCTGGGAACGCCGCGGGGGGGGGGGGGAGTCGCTGCCATGGGGTGGAGGGGGGCATTAAATAAGAGAAAAACAACGAATTTACTTGTAAAAAAAAATGTGACTCAAAGACGTTTCGTTCTTTTCACTGGCTTGAAATTGCATAAAAACGAGCCAATCAGGTGTTACAATCCTTTTGTTTGCTCAAAATTCGACAAAGCAACGACGGTTAGGCTAGTTTATTTTGCATGATATTTCTAAAGCTAATTAAGATGAAGAAATGTCTTCAAAGTCAAGGCTATAAGAAAAAAAAGTTCTGGATATTTTTGTCAGTTTGTAGTTTACGCACTAATATCAATATCAATAACGATTCTATTTGAACTTTCTCCAAGTTGATCAAATTGGTCTCTAGACAGTTCATGATAAAAAAATAGTTTGGGACAAAAAAAAAAACCTAAAATAATGTCGTGAAATCATTTTCAACACTCAGAGCAGGGGGGCGCTGGGATTGAATCAAAGAGAAACAACGAATTTACTTTTTAAAAAAATGTGACTCAAAGACGTTTCGTTCTTTTCACTGGCTTGAAATTGCATACAAACGAGCCAATCAGGTGTTACAATCCTTTTGTTTGCTCAAAATTCGACAAAGCAACGACGGTTAGGCTAGTTTAGTTTGCATGATATTTCTAAAGCCAATTAAGATGAAGAAATGTCTTCAAAGTCAAGGCTATAAGAAAAAAAAAGTTCTGGATATTTTTATCAGTTTGTAGTTTACGCACTAATATCAATATCAGTAACGATTCTATTTGAACTTTCTCCAAGTTGATCAAATTGGTCTCTAAATGGTTCATGATGAAAAATAGTTTGGGACAAGAAAAAACCTAAAATAATGTCGTGAAATCATTTTCAACACTCAGAGCAGGGGGGGGGGGCGCTGGCATTGAATCATAGAGAAACAACGAATTTACTTGTAAAAAAAATGTGACTCAAAGACGTTTCTTTTTTTTCACTGGCTTGAAATTGCATACAAACGAGCCAATCAGGTGTTACAATCCTTTTGTTTGCTCAAAATTCAACAAAGCAAGGAAGGTTAGGCTAGTTTATTTTGCATGATATTTCTAAAGCCAATCAAGATGAAGAAATGTCTTCAAAGTCAAGGCTATAAGAAAAAAAAAGTTCAGGATATTTTTGTCAGTTTGTAGTTTACGCACTAATATCAATATCAGTAACGATTCTATTTGAACTTTCTCCAAGTTGATCAAATTGGTCTCTAAACGGTTCATGATAAAAAAAAATAGTTTGGGACAAGAAAAAAGAACCTAAAATAATGCCGTGAAATCATTTTCAACACTCAGAGCAGGGGGGCGCTGGGATTGAATCATAGAGAAACAACGAATTTACTTGTAAAAAAATGTGACTCAAAGACGTTTCGTTCTTTTCACTGGCTTGAAATTGCATACAAACGAGCCAATCAGGTGTTACAATCCTTTTGTTTGCTCAAAATTCGACAAAGCAACGACGGTTAGGCTAGTTTATTTTGCATGATATTTCTAAAGCTAATTAAGATGAAGAAATGTCTTCAAAGTCAAGGCTATAAGAAAAAAAATTTCTGGATATTTTTGTCAGTTTGTAGTTTACGCACTGATATCAATATCAGTAACGATTCTATTTGAACTTTCTCCAAGTTGATCAAATTGGTCTCTAAACAGTTCATGATAAAAAAAAATAGTTTGGGACAAGAAAAAAAAACCTAAAATAATGTCGTGAAATCATTTTCAACACTCATATCAGGGGGGCGCTGGGATTCAATCATAGAGAAACAACGAATTTACTTTTAAAAAAATGTGACTCAAAGACGTTTCGTTCTTTTCACTGGCTTGAAATTGCATACAAACGAGCCAATCAGGTGTTACAATCCTTTTGTTTGCTCAAAATTCGATAAAGCAACGACGGTTAGGCTAGTTTATTTTGCATGAAATTTCTAAAGCCAATTAAGATGAAGAAATGTCTTCAAAGTCAAGGCTATAAGAAAAAAAAGTTCTGGATATTTTTGTCAGTTTGTAGTTTACGCACTAATATCAATATCAGTAACGATTCTATTTGAACTTTCTCCAAGTTGATCAAATTGGTCTCTAAACGGTTCATGATAAAAAAAATAGTTTGGGACAAGAAAAAAAAAACCCTAAAATAATGTCGTGAAATCATTTTCAACACTCAGAGCAGGGGGGCGCTGGGATTGAATCATAGAGAAACAACGAATTTACTTGTAAAAAAAAATGTGACTCAAAGACGTTTCGTTCTTTTCACTGGCTTGAAATTGCATACAAACGAGCCAATCAGGTGTTACAATCATTTTGTTTACTCAAAATTCGACAAAGCAACGACGGTTAGGCTAAAGTTCTGGATATTTTTGTCAGTTTGTAGTTTACGCACTAATATCAATATCAGTAACGATTCTATTTGAACTTTCTCCAAGTTGATCAAATTGGTCTCTAAATGGTTCATGATAAAAAAATAGTTTGGGACAAGAAAAAAAACCTAAAATAATGTCGTGAAATCATTTTCAACACTCAGAGCAGGCGGGCGCTGGGATTGAATCATAGAGAAACAACGAATTTACTTTAAAAAAAATGTGCCTCAAAGACGTTTCGTTCTTTTCACTGGCTTGAAATTGCATACAAACGAGCCAATCAGGTGTTACAATCCTTTTGTTTGCTCAAAATTCGACAAAGCAACGACGGTTAGGCTAGTTTATTTTGCATGATATTTCTAAAGCCAATTAAGATGAAGAAATGTCTTCAAAGTCAAGGCTATAAGAAAAAAAAAGTTCTGGATATTTTTTGTCAGTTTGTAGTTTACGCACTAATATCAATATCAGTAACGATTCTATGAACATTCTCCAAGTTGATCAAATTGGTCTCTAAACGGTTCATGATAAAAAAATAGTTTGGGACAAGAAAAAAAACCTAAAATAATGTCGTGAAATCATTTTCAACACTCAGAGCAGGGGGGCGCAGGGATTGAATCTTAGAGAAACAACGAATTTACTTGTAAAAAAAACGTGACTCAAAGACGTCTCGTTCTTTTCACTGGCTTGAAATTGCATACAAACGAGCCAATCAGGTGTTGCAATCCTTTTGTTTGCTCAAAATTCGACAAAGCAACGACGGTTAGGCTAGTTTATTTTGCAAGATATTTCTAAAGCCAATTAAGATGAAGAAATGTCTTCAAAGTCAAGACTATAAGAAAAAAAGTTCTGGATATTTTTGTCAGTTTGTAGTTTACGCACTAATATCAATATCAGTAACGATTCTATTTTAACTTTCTCCAAGTTGATCAAATTGGTCTCTAAACGGTTCATGATAAAAAAAATAGCTTGGGACAAGAAAAAAAACCTAAAATAATGTCGTGAAATCATTTTCAACACTCAGAGCAGGGGGGCGCTGGGATTGAATCATAGAGAAACAACGAATTTACTTGTAAAAAAAATGTGACTCAAAGACGTTTCGTTCTTTTCACTGGCTTGAAATTGCATACAAACGAGCCAATCATGTGTTACAATCCTTTTGTTTGCTCAAAATTCGACAAAGCAACGACGGTTAGGCTAGTTTATTTTGCATGATATTTCTAAAGCCAATTAAGATGAAGAAATGTCTTCAAAGTCAAGGCTATAAGAAAAAAAAGTTCTGGATATTTTTGTCAGTTTGTAGTTTACGGACTAATATCAATATCAGTAACGATTCTATTTGAACTCTCTCCAAGTTGATCAAATTGGTCTCTAAACAGTTCATGATAAAAAAATAGTTTGGGACAAGAAAAAAACCTAAAATAATGTCGTGAAATCATTTTCAACACTCAGAGCAGGGGGGCGCTGGGATTAATTCATAGAGAAACAACGAATTTACTTTTAAAAAAAATGCGACTCAAAGATGTTTCGTTCTTTTCACTGGCTTGAAATTGCATACAAACGAGCCAATCAGGTGTTACAATCCTTTTGTTTGCTCAAAATTCGACAAAGCAACGACGGTTAGGCTAGTTTATTTTGCATGATATTTCTAAAGCCAATTAAGACGAAGAAATGTCTTCAAAGTCAAGGCTATAAGAAAAAAAAGTTCTGGATATTTTTTGTCAGTTTGTAGTTTACGCACTAATATCAATATCAGTAACGATTCTATTTGAACTTTCTCCAAGTTGATCAAATTGGTTTCTAAACGGTTAATGATAAAAAAAATAGTTTGGGACAAGAAAAAAAACCTAAAATAATGTCGTGAAATCATTTTCAACACTCAGAGCAGGGGGGCGCAGGGATTGAATCATAGAGAAACAACGAATTTACTTGTAAAAAAAATGTGACTCAAAGACGTCTCGTTCTTTTCACTGGCTTGAAATTGCATACAAACGAGCCAATCAGGTGTTACAATCCTTTTGTTTGCTCAAAATTCGACAAAGCAACGACGGTTAGGCTAGTTTATTTTGCATGGTATTTCTAAAGCCAATTAAGATGAAGAAATGTCTTCAAAGTCAAGGCTATAAGAAAAAAAAGTTCTGGATATTTTTGTCAGTTTGTAGTTTACGCACTAATATCAATATCAGTAACGATTCTATTTGAACTTTCTCCAAGTTGATCAAATTGGTCTCTAAACGGTTCATGATAAAAAAAATAGTTTGGGACAAGAAAAAAAAACCTAAAATAATGTCGTGAAATCATTTTCAACACTCAGAGCAGGGGGGCGCTGGGATTGAATCATAGAGAAACAACGAATTTACTTGTAAAAAAAATGTGACTCAAAAACCAGTCTGGTTGATCAACTTGGAGTTGAAACAAACTTTTGTGGGGAATCCCCGCTCATACTGGTCGTTTTTTTTGCAATGTGTAGGAACCGGAGGGGAATCCCCGCTCGCTGGAAAGGTACCAAGGGGACATAAGCAAAACGTGTTTAATCACGTGTAGAGGTCCCATAGAATAACACAGGAAGGAACATAAAGTATGCAAATCCATAAGTACATGCTCTGGAAAGGTGCCATGGAACGTAATCTAGGCGAATAGCACAGGAAGGAACATAGTCTGCTAGAATCCATAAGTAAATGCTCTGGAAAGGTGCCAAGGAACGTAAAGTACCCAAATAGCACAGGAAGGAACATAAACTCCTAGAATAGCATAGGAAGGAACATAACCTCCTAGAATTCCATAGATACATTCTACTTGCGTGCAATATAGTGGATCTATTTTGTGTAGACTGTGCAACTTAATGTTTAGAGGCGAATGTAATACCATGTGGCAATGTGAGCTCTAAAATTAGGACGATATTCATAAAGTTTTTCAGAAGTCCCAAACCAATTAGCTATCTCCTAATTTTCTGCCAAAGTCGGATTAAAATTAATATTTATCTATTTGGAAGTACTGTAACTAGGAATTTTTTTTATATAATTATCCTCGTCAAAATTTCATCCTTTAGAGTTTCAGTTACTATTGGAGCAAGTCATATGAAGGTAGTTTTCTTTTTGTTGTCAGGATTTCTTAATGTTGTATGTATTAAGTTTATTTAAATTTTTGATGACAAAGATCTGTTTTGGGAAAAGGAATTTAAACCCATTGGCGTCCCGCTTAAAAAACAGTTAAATTACTTAGGCTCTGGTCACTTGAGTCTTGTCTTTGGGCTTATCGTTTTGTTATTGCGGAGTAGTAATGATCAGGGGCGAATCTCAAGCATTTTTATTGGGGGAGGGGGGCAAGAGGGGTCCATATCTGGATAGTCAAAGGGCATGGGATGCATCATATTTTTTCTCCACATTATTGGGGGGGGGCAACTGCCCCCCTGCCACCCCCAAACGACGCCCCTGGTAATGATAGTGAAAACATATGTGTGAAATTATAACCAAACCGTTCCAGTATTAACTAGCAGTAGCTCTTAATAGTTTCTGAAAATTACAGCTTATTCGCCTAATTGTAAAAAAAAACTTGTAAAAAAAAATGAAAATGTGCTTGACTGAGTTAATTCTTACAAAATCGGTTGATAAATTAATGGAGAGCTATTAAGTCATGGATGTAGGTTTACTACATTCTGTTGAAAGTATTGATTGTTTTTTTTAAGGTCGCGGCGGTGTTTGCTGGTTTTTTATGTTGATTTTTTTTCTTATTTTCACCGCTGTAGTTTTTATTACCACCAGGGGTGGATCTGGAACAAAATCTTGACGGCGATCAATGTGACAAGGGTGCCAATAAGCAAAATATTTGGGGAGGGGCAATGTGAAAAGGGCGTCAATAATTGACCAAATTGACAAATTCATTTTTTTAAAAGAGTGAAAAACAGAAAAAGCCGGAATGAGAACGCCGACAAAAATTTTTTTGGGTGGGGGGACCCCCACCCTCCTGGATCCACCAGTGATTATTATTACTGTGGATATAATACTCGTGTTAACTGTAAAGCTCGATGGTCTGAATGTAGATTTTACTTGTTTTCTGTAGAGTATACAATTTATTGTAATATAGTAGAAATTTTTTAGGGATTATATCCTGCTATTTACCTTGAATGATTTCTGTATTTACTTCATTTAAAAAATTGGCGTTTCTATTAACTTTTTAACTTTTTGACTTTTGTACGGTCTGATTATAAAATGTGACAGCTATTTTTCGTTGTTTTAGAAACGTGAATTGTACTCGCCTTGAACAATTTTTAGAAAGCTCTGAAATCAAAATGTTGGTAATTCTTCTTTCTTTTAAATGGAACGCTGAATTGCAAAAAGGTGATTTAGTACAATTTTAAGCCAACCTAGGCGAGTGGTTAGCACACTCCACTTAAAATCCTTTGTCCGTAAGGATAGGGGTTCATATCCTGGTGTCGTTGGTTATTTGGTGTAGAATGGGGGTTAATAGCGTGATTCTATATGCTTAGCCAGAGTTGACCCAGCTCCAAATGTGTACCTGGAAAAATCTGGGGAATGTAAACAGGAAGGGTGTGTGAATGCAAAGAATGGCTTGCCCCCAACGCCCCATTGCACTTCCAGGCTAAAAGGGCATGAAACGGAGATCAGCATCACCAGAAGGAGCTTTAAACTATAATGCCGTACTCTTCACTTTTACCTTTAGTTTTCGTTGCGATCCCATTGAAGGAAAAACAATGGTAAAGTGGAAATTCGATCACATGAAAATTCAGAACACATAACAAAAAGATAAAAGACAAAAAGATAAAAAAGAAACACATAACAAAAAGAAAGAGAACATAAAAGGGGAACAACGACACAAAGTAAATCCCAAAAAATTAGTCTAGATTTAAAATTTATTTTTAAATTAAAAACATCTTTAGAATCGCCATGGCCGAAAATCCTACCCAGGAAACTTAAACTTCCCTATCTAGTGAAGGAAATCAAGACGATGGAAGAAAAAAAATATCTTTTGTGTTATAACATGCTTCACGCGAATTAGGGAACAGACTGTGCATAGGAGCGTCATAAAACAAGGAAGAAGAAGCAAATCTGGAAAAAATGAAATGTTTATTAAAGAGCTTGACCTTACCTTAGACCTTAATTCCTCTGTAGCCATTTCTGGTGCATAGGACGTCGACAAAGTCTCTCCACTCGTCCCCAAGCGATGTTGCAGTGGGGATATCTTCCCATTCAGGTAATAAAGATGTCTCAGCCGTCTTTAGATCTCGGTCAAAAGTTCGCCACAAAGTATTCTTTGGACGACCTTGTCTTCTTCTGTCGCCGTCGTAGACTGTCCAAGGAAGACGGCCTTCTTTCATGCGGAGTACCTGTCCTAAATATGTCAACCTCTTCTTCCTTATAACAGCAGTAATGAGAGGCTGGCCGTTCTATTACGAATTTCAGAGTTACTGACTCTCTATTGCCAGCAAATATTTTAAATTCTTCTTAGGCACATATTTTCCAATGCAAGAATTCTCTTTTCAAGCTATTGATTTTTATTTTCCAGCACTCACTGGCGTAGAGGAGTATGGAAAGCTTATTGCTATTGAAGAGACGTAACTTCAGTCGCAAAGAATATTTGCCGATCATCCCAATGAGTGGCAACAACGTTGCCACCCCTTGTAAAATTTTACTAGATCTTGTAAAAAGCACATCCACCTTGTAAATCTAGTAAAATGGGGGTCAGATCTAGTAAAATCGAACAAATCTAGTAAATAGTTGACTGTTGTCCCACTCTTCCTATGACATTTATTATGTGGTCCCAAAACAAGTCCTTTGACATTTATTATGAGGTCCCAAACTGCTCAAGTCCTTTAGCGTGAAATTCAACACTTTATAAATCTGTTTTTAGAATCAAGATCTGGGCTTATCGGATCTGAATTTTTTATTTTATAATTACGGTAGTTAGGCGATTACTGAGAAGTAACAATTTTGTGTTTATGATAACAACTTTTCTCTCAGAACTAGCAAGTTTTTCTTAACAGTAACAAATTTTTCTAATAGCACCAACTTTTCCGTCAAAGATAACAAATTTCTCTTAAAAGTAACAATTTTTGTCAATGATAACAACTTTTCTGTTAGAAGTAGAAGGTTTTCTGTCAAAGATACCAAATTTTTCATAGAAGTAACAATTTTTTCGTTTATGATAACAAGTTTTCTGTCAGAAGTAACAAGTTTTCCTTTACACTAACAAATTCTGTCATCAAAGTACCAGCTTTTACCTTAATACTAACAAACTTTTACTTAACACACTCAAATTTCTCTTAGAAGTAACAGGTATTTTCTTAACCGTAACAAAGTTATCTTGATAACAATGATAACAAGTTATCTTTTAGAAGTAACAAGTTTTCAGTCAAAGATACCAAATTTTTGTTAGAACTAACATTTTTTTCTTTATGATAAACAGTTTTCTGCCAGAAGTAGCAAGCTTTCCTTAACACTAACAAATTTTTTCTTCGAAGTATCAACTTTTTAATACTAACAAACTTTTACCTAACACTATCAAATTTCTCTTAAAAGTAACATTTTTTCGCCGGTGATAACACGTTTTCTGCTTGAATCGTTTTTAAACAATCTCGGGAAATCCGGCTCTCTCCATGGGAAATTCCGGTACTCGTGTATTATACGCCACTCACTCAATGTGTAAAACTCGAGTACAAAGCGGTTTCATCATTACTTAAAAAAAATTGGGCTTCATATTTACACATTAGGGGGATGGGGAAAGTATAGCGGACCTGCATGCAAAATGTGTTAGGTACAATTCTTCTGTATATCATGAAGTAAGAATTGTTTTCTGACTTCAAACTGTCAAAATACTTTACCCCCTCCCCCCCCCCTTACGTGCAAATATATAGCCCCAATTATATATTTCTCATCTATTTTGTCACTTATCTTGTCTTGTTTCGTGCTAAGCTGAAAGAAACTAACGAAGAAATCAGTTTGTTCTCGAATTTTACAAAGCGTAAACTTGAGTGAGTGGCGTAAAATAAACAAGTACCAAAATTATTTCCCCTACGGAAAATGAAAAAAAATCAGATAAAATTCTCAAATTTGGAACGCCTTATTTTCCGGGGGGGGGGCATTATCCGTGGGGGTAAACGCCGGCCACCGTTATTGTCATCCCTGGAAGAGTGTTAATGGGACCTTTCGACTATTTTGGAAAAGTTAGTATTCAGAAATTTTGATCTCCAAAGCCAAAGGAGGGGTCAGTGGGGGCAAGAAAAGTCACAGAAGGGAGGTTGATCATTTTTTACCCTTAAAAGTACTAGAACATTCCAGGCTGGAAGAAACTGTTTGGACCTAATGAATAACAGGGAACACATTTCCTACATATTTGAAATCAAATAAGCCAAATGGCAAAAAGAAATCATGATAAAATGTCGCACAAGCAGAAAAAAAGCACACTAGCTACTTTTTAGTTTTGTTTTCATTTTGATGACAAAAAGTATTTACTAGCTTTCTCGTGCCAATGCGCGTGTCGCGGCGAAAGCCGCGACACGCGCACTTTTTTGGCAGAATCTAGTAAAACGGAAGCTAATCTAGTAAATTTTTTCGCCCAAAACTAGTAAATCACAAATGGTCCGAGTGGCAACGCTGTCCCAATGTGCTTTAGTCTGCTAAAAGCTCCAGTTGACTGGCCAGTCCTGCGTTTAATTTCAGTCATTATTTCACCATCACAATTGATTCAGCTACACAGGTATTTGAAATCCTTCACCTGTTCTAAATTTGTATTAAAGAACGTAAGAACCTTGCAGAGCTACAATGCTACTCTAACCCTGGAAATAAAATGAAACTATCTGTTGGTTTTCTAAAAATAGTTTCTTCATTTAATATTAGGAAGCACCAGATAAAGCACTGTGACTGTCCGCTAACAATGAGACAAACGATGCACTCTCATCAAAATGAACACCAAAAGAACTCTGCTAAATTTAACAGACACAAACCCCTACACACACAAAGAAGGATCTATTGCCCGTCCTCCGTAATAGGCGATGTGCAATTACAAACCACATTACATAGTTTTATGAAGTATCAAATAAAGTAACTCATAACTATAAAGTAATTGTCTATTTCAACCGTTTGTTTTGTGTGGACTGCATGTATCTTTAGGAACGAGTGCTCCACCTTGTGGCATTGTGACCTCTGAAACTGGGAACCTCAATATATAGTTTTTTGAAAATTGTAAATTGATCGTCTGCTTCATTTTTTTTCTTTTTCGCACAATTCCTGGTAATTTGGCTCTCCTCGGGTCGAAACTGTTGTTTTATACCGCAAATTGGCAGAATCCACCTTTGCTATGTCGCAATCTCTTTTGATATATTAGAAGGGCACTACAACTTTCAGTTTCTGTTTTTTTTTTGTTTTTTTTTTATTATTACAGGCTTCACGGCTCCATCACAAATGATGATTTGCCGCTAGTCCTGGTAGTTACCTCATTTTTTAACACTAAGGTACTTGTTATACCTTCTCTTGAACGCGTCAAAGGAAAGATTTTTCGGGATTACCTCTGCCAGCAATCTATTCCATGTGGCAACCGATCGCCGGGCGAAACTCCTTTTCAGATATTCTTGGCGAAGAGTACCCTGCTCAAGGTAGTCCTGACGAGCTGTAACTCGGCGAGTTGATCGCAAGGGCTTTGCTTTATCAGGAACGAGCTTTGATAGCTCCTCCGATGGAGGGTTATACAAGTACTTATAGAAAACCGACATGGACGCCACATTGAAACGTTCCTGGATCAGCTGTGGGGTTTTAGCTTTCGTGTTGCCAGAGGTTGCTGCACACACTGCTCTATTTTGAATATGTTGGAGTGGAGCGATGTGGCTTTTTGGTGCACCAGCGAAGAGAGGACATGTATATTCCATGACAGGCCTGATGCACGAATTGAACAGCGGCAGAATAGAATCATCAGGGAGAAGACTTTTGCATCTTAGGATAACACCTAATTTCTTGTTGCAAGAGGATCTAATTTTACTGAGATGCTCAGTCCATGAGAGATCCGAAGAGAAATTAACTCCAAGTAGGCGCAAATCAACTCGCGTTATTACCTCTCCTTTGAAGGCGAAATCAGGATGAGCCCTCATATTACGCGCCTTAGAAATTAGGAGTTCTTTCGTTTTCGATGTGTTAAAACTTACAAGCCATGCATCTGCCCATGCGTCAATTTTTACCAGGTCAGCCTGAAGCTCCTTGTGGGGCTTACTGGGATCTTCGTCTTTTGCGATTGATGTTTTTGTTGTTGTGTCATCCGCAAAGTAGTGAGGTTTTTTCACAAGGTTGTCCCCTATGTCGTTTATGAACACCAAGAAAAGAGTTGGCCCAAGAATACTTCCTTGTGGTACTCCTGATAAAACTGGGTTTTCTTTTGATATGAAGCTATCGAGGCAAACTTGCAACGATCGTTGACGAAGAAAGTCAGCAAGCACATAAAATAGTCGACCATGAATTCTATAGGCTTTCAGTTTACAAAGAAGTCCCTTATACCATACACGATCAAAGGCTTTTGCAATGTCAAAAGAGAGAAGGCGAATATCGTGTCCCTGAGAAAGGAGCTCAACCCACTCTTGATACTGTGCAATCAAACAGTCTAGCGTAGACCGTTTTCTGCGAAAACAGTATTGCGTGTCTGCCAACAACAGATGTGACTCGAGATATTGGTAAAGGGTCTTATTAATGACGCTTTCATAAACTTTACCTACGCAGGACAGCGGACTTATTGGGCGATATGATGCTACATTAGTAATTTCAGACTCTGCCTTTGGAACAGGGACTGCATGAGCAGTTTTCCAGGCTTTCGGGAATAATCCCGGTGCAAAGCATTTTTTATAGAGAGAGGCAAGAGGACCAGCAAGTTCAGGGGCACATCTTTTAAGGATGAGATTGGGAATCTTGTCAGGTCCTGAAGCTTTAGTGAAATCCAGCTGGCTTAGTGTTCTGAGCACCTTCCTAGTAGTTATGTTAACGCTGATGATTTTTGCATCTCTTCATGGCGGAAAGGGGGGAGGGGAGACTCCGTACTCATCAAGTTGGGAGACCTTTGAAAAGGCTTGTGCAAGAACATCTGCCTTTTCCCGGCCTGACTGGATCATCTTCCCTTCAACTTGAAACGAGGGAATTGATGTTGATTTAGATGACGGTAGGGCTTCTTTGACGACCCTCCACCACCGCTTTGCAGGGGCACTTTTCAGTTTATCTACAAACTTCTGCTTGTAATTGGCTCTAGCTTGACGTACAGCTTTAACAGACTCGTTTTAAGCGCTAATAAAATCAGCCCGGTCCTTGTCGGATTCAGTTGAACGCCATTTCTTGTGAGCCTTTCTTCTGTCCCTGACTGCCTTTCTAAAACCAGCATTGAACCATGGCTTATCTTGAGATTAGAATTTTACTGTTTTTGAGGGAACGAATTGCTCAATAGCCTCTGTAATCGCTCTTTCGTAAAGGGCCGCTGCTTTATGCAGGGCTTCTTTTAAAAATGTACTCCACGGATTTGCCGATAAGAAGTTTCGCTGACCATCCCAGTCTGTGCGGTGATACTGCCTGATGATCCGCTCGTGCTTTACAGGTGGACGTATTTTGAGATTTCCACGAGCTATAACTGCCACATGGTCGCTGGCAAAAGGATAGCTTTCAACACTAAGGGAATCCAAATGATCAGTTAAGAAGAGATCAAGCCTGCATGATCCATGAGGGCCGATGTAAGTGTCGAATTCAACAAGTTGTTCTATGCCATAGGCAAGACTCAGGTCTAGCAGAGCTACGCCCTCTGCATCAGTCGTACGACTTTTCAGCCAGGGGCCATGATGAATGTTGAAGTCTCCTTGGATTATTATACCTGATTTAGGGAACTTTTGCTTCACAAATTCCAAGCTATCTTCCAGATGTTCGGTGATTTTCATCTTTGGTGGGTTATAGATTGTACCAATAACAAACGATTTATTTGATAGGTTTACTTTAGCCCAAAGGACCTCCTTATCGCTAGGAATCGAAAGTGCCAAAAAAGGGATGTTATTTTCAAGGTACATAGCAACACCACCTCCACCGAAAGTCGAGCTTCTCGGGTTTTTGCGATCCAGCCTCAGCAGAGTGTAACCAGGAATACTATTCTCACTATCAACGATGCTAGAATTCAGGTTGGTCTCGGATACACACATGACAGAAGGGGATAACTCATTCATCATGCGCTGTAGGTGATCTAACTTGGATCAGAGACCACGTACATTGCAGTGGGTAACAGTAAACGTATCCATAAGAATTGTCTTGGGGCGCGCATTTAGTCATCTACTAGAAGGAAGTCCGATCCGAGGCTTTTTTTTCCGTTTGAAAACTTGGTAAATACCGGCTGGATGGGTAGTTGGCCCAAACAGCGGACAAAAGAACTCCTAAGACAGACTTTGCCTCATCAGATAAGGAGCGGTCATAAGACTTCATACTTAACCTCAGCAAAGGTGGTGGCGATCCCAATAGAGGCAGGAGTCGACACCTTGCCGCTCTGCGGGCAGGAACGCCAACCCCTGAGTGGTTTGCCGGAGCATACCACCGCATACCCAAAATGCAGAGGCCGTTGTCCGAATCTGGATCTTCCGCCCATATTTCACAGTTGTCCTCCTGAAGAGGATCCTCCCACGATGGTATCCTACAGTACCATACAATTTAACCCATTGCTGGAAGAAGGTTTGCAACTAATGGGACATGTCCACACGCCGGTGGGCCCTGCTCAGTCTACATCAGAGGGGTCTTCTTCCTCTTCCACCTGTATTTATGGCCCCCGGGTTAGGTTGCCCCAGTTTCAGTTTATGGACCCCCAGGGGCTAGGCCCCCCCCCTTGGTCCGCACCTCCCTTTATGGGAGGTACCCTACATATCTGTATGATATTCCCCTATCTGCCATCTGGGGACGCGCTGAATGGCTTGAAGAGGACCCCTACTGAGAAGGTGACTCAGTAGGTACTAAGAATCAGTAATGTTTGGTTATGCCTTATTTCTATATACTAGGAACGATCCTTTGATACGATCACGACTCGGGATAAGAAAGAAACGAACTAACGAACAAGTAGACATGAATCCGTGATAATCCTTCCTGGAAAAAGAACCAAGTTTCGTATTTTTGTAGATAGGGACTTGAAAACTCTGTATTAAGGTTCTTGGAAATTCTGTATTATGGGCTAATTTTTTTCATCATAATCACTCCCATCTTATGGGGGTACTCCCCATTCCTAGAAAACAAGGCAAACTTTCTCAAGCTTTCAACTTTTGGAGAACATCTTTAAAATTAATAAATTTTAGGCATTTATAATCGCCATAGAATTCGATTCTTTCAGTTTAAATATTGTCATCAAAATTCTTGTTTTTTTTTGCTTTGGTCACAATTAGGACGCTCCCAGCCCTGTTTTATTTATTTAACTGTGTGATTTATAAAATGGCGGCATATAACAGCTAAGCTGCAGGACTTAGCCTCAAAGCAAAAAAACCTATTTTTCTGAAAATATGTGTTCGATGGTGAAAACGATTTGGTTCTATGTCTGCCAACGAGTGATTGTGGCTAACCCTACTGCAACTACTCGTACTGTGAAAACTGATGCTGCTACTACTACTACTACCACAACCACTCCACCTCTATAGTTAATACTCTTACTACAACAACTACTTCCTCTGCTAAAACCGCTAACCGCTTCAGCTCCACCGCTAACCAGTACTACCACCACAGGAACTCTGACAATGACGACTCCTACGACAGGGAATTAGTGCTATCCTGATGACTGATGACTCCACCATGACTAATAATTGAAAGCTGCATTACCAACTTCGAAACAATAAAAGAAACATGAAAACTATTCACAAGAAACTGTTTTTTTTCGTACATGGTGGAAGATAAAGAAGAAGATTCATGACTTGTATAAAGAGATAATCAAGCTGGATAAACCAATCACCACTGTTCCATCACCACTCAGATTGCCAACAAATGCTCAGTTAGATGAACATGTTATTAAAGCACAAGATACAGTGGCGTATCTTGGTATGCCGATTGGGTCAAATCTTCGTGCCACGCGTTAACTTCTGAAAGGATTTTTTGCCAGGAAATACAGAAAAGCGTACTGTTTACTAGTTGCATTAAAGTTTAAATTTAAACGCCGTATCTTAGCTAGCGTTTATAATGTATTTCTTGTACTGAATCTGTTCCCCCCCCCCCCCTGCACCATTTTGGTCTCTTCTCACTGCTTCGAGTATTCGAAGGATAATTAAAAAATACTCTCACTGTTTCGAAGGATATTCGGAAGTGTTTCTACAAGTATGTGAAATATTTGCTACGGCTGCCTCTCTGGACTAAAAAAAGCTCCCTCGCCTCGCGGTACGGAGTTTCTACTCAGTGTCCGCGGTGCAGAAACGAAATGAGAGATATCGGAGGCAGATTATTGGTGAAAGCACCTTTGAAATTGTCCTTCGTTGATCATGCGTTTGTTCCTATGCAGGACTGCCCTTATTTGTATTTTTTCTTATCAGCTCTTCTTTGTTTTGGTTGTGTTTGTATTTGCCAGAAGTTATTTGTTTCTTTTCCTTTTCTTTCTTTATTACTCCATCAGTGTTGTATTTTTACATTTATAATGGGCAATAAATTTATAAATAAATAAACAAATAAATACAAAGTTCCTGTATTATCTGATAATGATTTCTTAAAACACTAAAATTTTCTTGGGCAGAGTGTATATCGATTTAGATCGCTACGTAACCGGAAATAGGTCGAGTTCCAGAAGGGCTTATAGCACCAACGCTTTTAGGCAGATTACAGAACATTTGTTTAGCGCCCCCCCCCCCCGCTGCCTATTCCCTCAAATCAACATTTAAGGTTCTGCTCAGAACCCGCCCCCTCATATGCAAACCTCTCTGTTCCCCCTCCCCTTGGTTGAAATTCAAGATCTGATAGTAGCCACTGTAGTCATCAACATTGGCAACAGCTTTCCAGGGAAAGCGTTCAGGGACCAGCCCTGGTAGTAATTAAATAAAAAAAACAAGTTTTTTAAACTGAAAGTAAGGAGCGACATTAAAACTTAAAACGAACAGAAATTATTTCGTATATGAAAGGGGCTGTCCCTTCCTCAACGCCTCGCTCTTTACGCTAAAGTTTTTTATTGTTTTAAAAAATAAAGTTGTGAGACAGAGTCAAACTTTAGCGTAAAGAGCGAGGCGTTGAGGAAGGGACAGCCCCTTTCATATACGAAATAATTTCTGTTCGTTTTAAGTTTTAATGTCGCTCCTTACTTTCAGTTTAAAAAACTTGTTTTTTTTATTTAATTTCTGATCGTTTTTTAGTTAATGCATCTTTTATTTTGGCTCGCCGTCATTGAATAAGTAAACAAAATTTGCATAAAAATTTTACTTTTCTTTTGCTAAATGACTGTCTCTAAATTTGGTTCTGACGTAATTTACGAATTAACTTACGTAACGAACTTCTATATTCGTATATTTTTCTTCTGGCAAAAAATACGAAGTTGCGGATTTTTGCAGATATGAGCTTGAAACCTATGTTATAGGGTTTTGTGATACGCTGAATCTGACGGTGTGATTTTTATTGAAATTCTTTCACTTTTAGGGGATGTTTCCCCCCTCTTTAAAAAATCAGGTAAATTTTTTCAGGCTCGTAGCCTTTGACGAGTAATACTAAACTTAATAAAATTCATATATTTAGAATCAAATTATAAGCCCATTCTTTTGATACATTTATTGACATCAAAGTTCCGTTTTTAAAAGTTTCGATTACTATTGAGCCGTATCGCTTGTTTGTTTTTATTGTTTTTTTTATTAGTTGTATATGTTATTACGTATATGATGGGGTTCTCCCCTTAGTCAATACCACGCTCTTTACGTTAAAAGTTAAAAAAAAAATTAATTCACAAACCCCTGAATCACAAAGGCCGTTTAATTAGAATAGATAGCTCTTTTGAAAGCACTAAAAAAAACTGTAGCGTAAAGAGCGAGGTATTGACTTGGGGGAGAACCCCCTCATTTACGTAATAATTTCTGTTCATATTAAGTTCTAATGTTGCTTTTTACTTTCAGTTGAAAAAACTTGTTTTTTTTAATTTAATTTCTGATCGTTTTTTAAATAATGCTTGGAAATACGGCGCCCCCTTCATAGAAATGTCCCTTACCCCAAAGAAACATCCTCCACGGAAAGATTTTCCCGAGTAACCCCCTCCTCCAGCCCCCCCCCCACCAGAAAAAAAATTCTTCCTGTCTGTATACTTCCCAATAACCAATACAATATGTAAGCAATGGGCAAAGTTCATAACTTGCAGCCCTTCCCCTGGGAACTGGGGGGGATTAAGTCATCATAAAAGACATATTTATTAGATTTTCGACTATGCTGAACAAAATGGCTATCTCAAAATTTTAATTGGGTGACTTTGAGAAAAAAATGAGCGTGGGAGGGGGCCTAGCTGCCCTCCATTTTTTTTGGTCACTTAAAAAGGGCACTAGAACTTTTAATTTCCGTTCCAATGAGCCCTCTTACGATATTCTAGGACCACTGGGTCAATACGATTACCCCTGGGAAAAAAAAAACAAAAAAAAAACAAATAAACACGCACCCGTGATCTTTCTTCTCGCAAAAAATGCAAAATTCCACATTTTTGTAGATAGGAGCTTGAAACCTCTGCAGTAGGATTCTCTGATACGCTGAATATGATGGTGTGAATTTCATTAAGGTTCTATAACTTTTAGGGGGTCTTTCCCCCTTTTTTTGAAAATCAGCCAAATTTTCTCAGAGCGCGTAACTTTTGATGGGTAAGATTAAACTTGATGAAACTTATATATTTGGAATCAAAATTAAAATCTGATTCTTTTGATGTATCTATTGGTACCAAAATTCCGTTTTTTAGAGTTTCGGTTACCATTGAGCCGGGTCGCTCCTTACTTACAGTTCGTTACCACGAACTGTTTGATCCAATACTAGAAAGTATTAGGCTAAAACTTGGAGGAACCAGCTTGATTCAAAAGGTGCTACACTGAAGGGAAAAACTTGAAGATCACATGATCTGTTTCTACAAAATAATTATGTAAAAGTTTCTCACTTTGAACTGATGGAAAGAAGCATTTTAGAGGGAGGAGCTTGCCATTGACTGACTCAGTGATAGTAGATGAGAGGACTTTTTCCAAAGAATCCTATTTAAATCTGAAATAGACTAATATATCGTACATAACAACTAACATTAACTCGAAAGCTGTAGCAAAGTGTGTTTAAAACTTATAGCCAATAAAAGCAGTTTTATCAATAGTTATTTAGCATTGAACCCACTGTATCAAGTATTTTTATTTTAACATTGTCTATTTTGACGTTCAGCCATATAATTAATGGTGGGCTACAGCAGGACTAGCAGGAGGTTGAAACTCAGACAAAGGTAAATTGTAAATAACTACTGCCATCTATTTGAAAAAAGAAGCTTAGCATTTATAGATAACACTTTAGTCTCCGTCAAAATCACACAACCCTTCGACGTGAGGATGTGTTCTTGTTAACTCATAGCAACCCATGAGTAAATTTTCCCAACTCTCAGGAGAGTGTCAAGGAATAAATCTTCTGCTTGTTGTTGGCTAGAAAATTGTAGAGATATTTGGAGGGTGATTGGTAGCAATAGTTGCAAATAATAAAAAGCTAATATGCAAAAAAAAAAAAAAAAAAAAAAAAAAAAAATAAGGGTACAATTACCTAAGCCAAAGTTGTTGCATACTCAAACAACGATAAATGAAGTTTGCTTTGTCTCAAGTTTATTTGTCTGATAAAAATGAATCTACTTTTCTGACGGCCCGGAATCAGTCCGATATGGTCCTGAATCTTGCTGACTATAATATTTATATGACATTCTTAACATTAAATTAATGATAAAAATAGTACAGTCATACTCCTAAACATAATGAATATAAATATGTATTAATATTCCACTCGAAAATTACAAAAAAAAAGCATGCCAAACACACTAATTTCCTGTATTATCTGATAATGATTTCTTAAATTACTGAAATACTCTTGCCAATATTTTATCCAAGAATATTTTTTCTGTTTAAGATTTATTAGTTCGTAAGTTTTTTTTTCTTTACTTTAAAATGTTTGAAGTGAGAAACGCAAGCTAAAATTTACCTATGAATTAGATATAATATCCAAGAAAATGGTATTTTTTTCAGACCATTCATGGTAATCTCCGATAAATACAGAAAGACCCTTCTCAATTGAAACCGTAACTCTATAAAATGAGATTCTGATGCTAACATATTTAAAAAAAATCTGCTTTTTATTCTGATTTCAACTGTGATTTCAAATTTTAAGTCTACTAAAAAGATTTTAACATAAGAGATCCTGCGTAATTTTATACACATAAGAGGTCCCTCCCCCCAAAAAAAGGTTTACAGTATCTATGAAAATTTAAGCGCAACATTCAACATGCCTGAGAATCCTAAAGCTGAGGTTTTCAGCCTCTATCTAAGAAAATATTAAATATCCTATTTTTCCGAGAAAAAGGGATGCGTGCTTATTTGTTATAACCCCCCCCCCCACCCACCCAGGTTCATGCGTCATACCGTCATGCAATGTGGCATGCTGCCGTGTATCAACTCATGCCCCGTATAAGCTTGTAATATCCGGTCCATACAAAACAAATTGCTATTACCAAATTTAGATAATAAATGATAGCAACTATTAAGTATTGTATGGTTGTGCACCAACTGTTTACAGATTTATTTTGTGTAGGTGCCTTTGAACTCACAAAGTGCACTTTTAGGCCAACATTTTAAAAAATCTGAACAAATATTTGTGAAAAAAATTTGGTGATTGAAAAGTTCCTCCAATAGCCTTCAGGTCAATAAAGAGATGGTGGGGGAGAGGATTCACTCACAAAAATTACTTAATTTGCATCTTATTCTCGAAGTGGTAGTTTTTAACGGAAGAATGTAGTTTTGGATATCGAAGCATTTTTCAAAAAAGGTGTAACTTTAGAACATGAAATTGGAGTTTATGTGGAGTGATAGCGTCTTTCATATTTAGGAAACTCCTATTTTCTATGCAAAGGGAATAATACTAAACGAGATATACAAGACAGCCCTGAAAAAGATCGTAAAAAGAACTTACGTGCATTAAAAATAACTTGTTTTTCTTGTGAAAGTAAAAATTGCCATTAATATTTAAAGTTAATATAAATTATCTCATATACGAGGGGACTGCCACCTCCTCAGCTGCCCACTCTTTAAGCTGAAGTTTAGCCCCCTTTAAAGCATAATTTATGCTTAAAAGGGGGGCCAAACTTTTCAAGATTTTATCACTTGGAGAATAAAGTTGGAATTATCAACTTTGTGGAAGTGATGAAAGACTTGAGAGCCATGGCTAATTAGAGTAAAGCCAAGGCAGTCTCTGTGAGAGCCAAAGCTGGCATAACTTTTTCAGAGCTACATAAAAAATGTTTATTTTCACTTCTTGATGACAGTCTATCATCTGTCCTAGGGCAGAACTAAGGTAGATAGGCAAATAACAAGGATAATTCAAACAGTCCATCAGTTCTGTGAGCCATTTGAAGGCAATTAGAGACCAAATATAATTCAAAGTTTTATGACCGACCATCTCCACAGGACTTGCAGGCAAGTGGGTGACTGAAATTGTTCAATATATTTTAACTTTAAACAAAAAATTTTGCGTTTAGGGATTTGAAAGTCAATTGGTAAATAAAAAACACGCAATTATCAATTGGTTATATTTGGCGCTTTCTCAAAATAATTCAGGAGAGCAATGATGAAAATTCATCGTAAAAAAGGAATTTGAGGAAATGGCAACCTCCTCTTGTATAAAATAATACCTGCTTGTTCAAATTTCAATGTTACTCTTTTTTAAAAAACAAATACACTTTGTTTTTAATTTGATTATGGAACTTACGTAAATCCCCCCCAAAAAACAATGACATTTGATAAGAATGTAAAGCAAAACAAAATTCACTTTATCCCCACATTAACGTCCTGCTGAATTGAGGGAAACCAGCATTGCGGCTATATTTTTTGTTAAAAATTAATTCTTATCTCCTTTCAATATCAAACCCCTACCTCCAAGAAAACACAACCCAAGGAATACCTACAGAAGAATTTGACAGAATTGTGCCAAAGAAAAGATTTATATGAACTAGTTATGGAATGAAAAGCGATTATAACATAGGACATTAATCTTATGGTTTCCCATATCAAAATATGGGAAATAAGTTTTTTGAAGGAAAATACTCTGACCAAAATAAATTTGTAAATAAAGAAGATAAGAGAAAGTAGGTTGTATGTTGTATTCCACGAATAAGTGTATGGAAGACATATGATTCATCAATGTACCAGAGCACCTATGCTTGATTTTATTCAGATGGCGCTTACTGTGCAATTTTGAGAATAATTATAACTCCATTTTTCATTGATACTTCGATTGGGAAAATGTAATTGCAATTACAAATACTAAATGGATTGGAACTGATTTCTCAGAGGTCTGACTGGCATTGCTCTAAAAATTAAATATTTTCGTATTTTAGATCCATCTAGACAATCCTGTCTTCCCTACACTTGTGATCTGGCCCGTGCTGGCCTGGCGGGACACCGGGCAAAGTCCCGGTGCACCCCTTCTTATCTAAGTTAATTGCACCCTTCGTTTCAAAAAACAACATTTTTGGAAATATATTCGTTTTCTATGGCTGGGTGTAAATGTCCATGCGGTTTGAGGTATCTGTTCTTTATTTTTCTTGTATTAACTTGAAAAAAAGGGAAAAAGTATTATTAACGGGAAATCATCAGCCTGGCAGGTTCTGTCACCAAACCGTTGGTTTAAGTTAGTTAGCATGGGCTTGGCACTCTCGAGTAATATGTTCATTGAGCCGTGGGGACCCCAATGCACAAGAAAAGTCGAAAAGAGGATGTGGACAAGCAACGCGGCGGTTGCCCTCTGTAAATGGGTTGCGGTGCTACCATCGGAATTCTATTTTCCCATAATTTTAGTGAGGTGGTCGTCCGCTAGGGGGCTGGGGGCCGTGCGAGCGCTAGTGAGGCAGATTTTAAATGAAATCCGCCAACCCCCCTGTTGTTAGAGTGTCATGTCTATGATTTATACTGTCTCGTGCAATCTAGAGTCAACTGTCGGTCGATATCCACGTGCAAGTAGTTCCAACGAACGTTCGTATCGACAAATCCGCTTTGCAAGTTCAAATAGTTAAGTCAAGTTTTTGTACCAGATGGAACGATTTGAGATATGTGCATCAAAGAATCGGAGAAACTGAAGTCTCCAACGCACTTTAGAGTTCGTCATTTTATTCATGGCCGCTAAACAAAAAAAAAATAGAAAAATCAATTTACGATTTGCTTCAATATAACCAGTTGCAAAAGAGGAAGCTAAAGGTAATGGAAAAACCGTCAATTATTCGAAATTTGATGGAAGAAGCGATATCATTAAAGATAAAGAAAGCTGTACAGTTTTCTCTATTCCTGGACAACAATGTTTCAGGGAACGATCAGCGTGTATTTTCGGTCCAGTTTATGCATGGGCGTGAAGTAGTTGAAAGATTGCTACCTTTAAAATGTGTCACACATACATTGGTTAAAGTACTGTTAGCTTCATTAAGAGATACTCTTGAAGAGGTCGGAATCGCAATTGAAAATTGCGTAGCGAATGTTTTTAACAGAGCATCGAACATGAGGAAAGACCACAGTTGTCTGACCGCAAAAATAACGAATATCGTACCAAATCTATCCAAGCTTGGTATTATTATGCACATGCACTGAACTTATTACTCTGTGATCTGCGATGGAGAACTGATCCTCCCGTCAACTATTTTGTTTTTTTGGTTTTCTTAAAGAAGCTGAGGTACTTTTGAAGGAATCATTTAATAGGCGACAGATGTATACTGAAGAAAACCAAGCTTACAAGTCAGGAATAAATGGAGCCACACGTTGGCGAAGCCGAAGCGATGCCACAGTTAACATATTTGAGAGAATTGACAACTAGACCTCTCAGTCCCTAATTGATCAGTCTCGTCCAGCAAACTACATTTTCTACGAGCTAAGAATTCTTAGAGAAATTCAATCGTCAGCTATTCAATGCTCCTTTCTATGTGACTAATCTGAACCTTCCAAAAAGACTTAGAAGTGTATTTTGTCCCTTATACACAAACTCGTCTTTTCCAGGGATACATCATTCTCCTATTAACTTCCCTCTCATCCAGACCCTCTTATCCTTTCCTTACAATTCCTACACTTCCCAACAACCCACATCAGAGATAAAAATGTTTTTGGCCAAGAGATCTTACAAGGGAGTAATCTCGTAAACCTGCCGTTACTTTACGTCTGAATTGAGCTTGTTTAACTTGTTAGAATTGTAAATAGTAATTGATTCAATATTTTTATATATTTGTAGATTTGCAATAAACTTTTCTTTGTATCTATATAATGGTTTTGGGCACGATGGTTATCAGGATGTTAGCACGATGGAATATTATAAAGATAATGGACGATTCATTTCTGAGTTTGGAGCACACAGTTTATTGATAACAATGTCAGCTTCAATTTAATTTAGCACGTCTCTCAGTGTGTGTCAGAATCAAAGTTTTTAGATTTCATCAGTCATGGTTGCCCAAAGCCTTGTTTTATTAACTTTAGTTTTGAAAAAAAAACTATTTCGTGGGTGACTTTACGTTAATACTAATTACTACTTACAACTCACTGTAGTGACAAGCAACCTGAGGTCAGCACATCTACACACCCTCCTCCTCTATCTCCATCTATTTGAAGCCACCCTCTTTATACCCTCGCAAGAAGTTCCCAATTCCCTTAAATATTTCCTTGCGACATCTTCCCACCCCATTCGGAGACAACATCCTTTTAGTTTGGCCTAGAAGGTGGCCAACAAGAAAGAATATTTGGATTTTTTTTCTGTGCACTGGAGATTGCACATTTTATAGTCGAGAATCACTAAGAATGCACATTTTTATGCATGTATCACATTTTTTTCTATTCCGTTCGTCTCTTTCCGTTTTACAATCAAACTGTTCAACTTCATTGTGTTCAATTTTATTGTCCTCCATGTACTGGTAAGATACAAAACCCTCAAACGCGTTAGTGGCATAGTCTTGCACTGTAGATTTTCTGCTTACATTGGGACAAACAGACATAATGGGTATCAATTCTTATATAAGTTTGCCTTTATTAGCAGTAGTGATCAATGCTCAAGTTTTGTGTAATGCATTTTCTGGAAATCTATCTTTGAATTCGGTAAAATTTTTAGGGTCAAACAATGCCATGTCAAAGTACAAGCATTTTTATTTTACAAATCGATTTTCGCCGTTTGTGTAATTGCATCTACAATGCAGCCAAATAGATTGACTCTAAGCTCATCTTCAACAGATGATCGAATTTGCGTCACAATCTTCGCCTGCCATCTTTTACTTTCCTCACTCGTTTTTTCTTAAAATCCATTTCGCTGGGCATATCCTTAATTGCGTATTTTTCAGGTGAGGTTTTTAATTTTTTTTCTACTAATATCAAGACAAATGTTTTAGCTGCAGCCAATGTTTCTTTAAATTCGTTTTGCAGAGATTTCAGTCTTGAAACAGATAAATCTGCAAACTTCCATGCTTGAGGGAGTGTAGTCTGAATTTTTAGCTTTGTTTTAGTCACACAAAAGAGGTTGTAATATTAAAAATCCCAAGAAAAATCATAGCGGTAATAATTGCTTCAAAACTTAAGAATTTGAGAGGAATTCTGCTAAATACAATTTATCTAAAATTTTAATTGATAAACTGACAGCAATATTCCTTCAGAATCCTGAGGCTTGAGTAGTGGCTCTTTCACAACGAAAATCTACTTATATAGGCTTCAAAGAAATTCTCTTGATAGAAACGCAAGACAAAAAAAAAAAAAAAAAAAAAAAAAAAAAAAAAAAAAAAAATATACCAATTTAATTTGTTGAAATTGTTTGCTGCAATAGGCAGGATCGAACAACGGTCTCAGAGATGAGAAGCGTGAATCTGTCTATTACGCTGTCACAGGGTATTCATTCCTATATTTAACGGGCAAGTTTCGTTCAATGTGTTCTTACTAGCCAAGGAGCATACGAGGGGGGATTTTAGAACAGCGTATGTTTATCTCATTATAAATAAATAGTTTACATACATTTTCATCGTTTAATGACCGGGTTTAATTCAACCTTTATTGTGCCTGTACAGGCCAAGGAGCCCTTGAGGAGATTAGTATAGTTTATTATCGTATATGCTTTTCATTATGAATAGTTCTTGTAAATAAGTCTTCCATGTTTAAAGGCCAAGTTTAATTCAATGTTTGATGTGTCCTTACAGGCCATGGGGCCTTTAGAATAGTATATCATTGTATTATATGTGTATTTATGAACAAATCCTATCTTAATTTAAACTTTTTTGAGGTTTGTTTCTGTTTCAGTTCCTGTGCAGTTTTTAATTTCTAGTTTTATTGTGGATTTAGTCAAGGGTGGATCCATGAGGTGGTTTTTAGGGCACCCCCCTCCAAAAGGTCAAAATTTGAACTAAACAAAAATGGATTTAATTATGATAGGTTATTATTTAACATTAATTATTTTTCAATAACCTTTTTTAATTAATTTTTTTAATCTTCAAATTTACTGATGATTTACAATTTTATGTTAAGTTTATTATTGGACAAGGACCAATGATTCAGGCTAGTTTAAAATAGTTT
Source organism: Artemia sinica (assembly GCA_027921565.1). Classification (NCBI taxonomy): domain Eukaryota; kingdom Metazoa; phylum Arthropoda; class Branchiopoda; order Anostraca; family Artemiidae; genus Artemia; species Artemia sinica. The sequence goes on from CM051270.1 coordinate 31,282,274, forward strand.
AGTTAAAAGGCACCGTTTTATTTATAAATTCATATGTTTAATGATGAAAATGCTGGGCAAATAAAAAGTTAAATAAGAGGAAGTTAAATGAATGGTTTGGTAATTGGGCCTTAGATACTCGATGCGCCTTAAGCCATTTCTATCTCGCTCTCTTTCCGGGTAACTAGCACGGGCCTCCTAATGAGCAACTGTAATGTAAAGAAACTTGGCTAATTCAATTATTCTGAGAATTGAACCCTCATTTTAATATATGCACAGTTTTATACGTGAAGCAGTATGATATGATTTTTTTTTATTTCTTTGACCAGTCTTCAGATTATGCATAATTTAATTTTTATTTTGCTTTGAATGAAATTTAAACAAAAAGGGACATATTTGAATAATCAGAGCTTTATATACCTTAGCCTTAGTTAATTGAGAAGCACCATCTACTACTGGACTTGCTTTAATAAAGTGAAATGAGTAGAAAGAAACAGCAAAAGGCACGCGATCCTGTTTATTTTAGATTTAAAGGAAATAAATATATTTAATGATTTAACTACTAAGAAGGGCTCAAAAATTGGAGGATAGCTCAATCTTTCCTGCAGCAATTTAAGGAGTGTAATGATACATTTTTGCAAAGTTGGCATGTGTATCCACCCTATCCCCCATACAACTTTTCTCTTTTATGTTCTTTCCATTCTCTCATTTAGTTCTCAAGCTATTTCGAGATCTTTTAAATTTTCCTAAATTGGTCGTCTAACACTCTTAATTGTAGAAAATACTTTGAGAATGAAGCTTTAAGTGCCAAAACTGTTCTACCACGTCTTAGAAACCCTAACATAGAACTTCTTCTGAAACTAGGCATTTTAACAACTGAAATTCGAAGGAATGGGTGAGTTGCGTTGAGGGTTACCTGACTAACGTTCAATAGAAATTCCAGTCTAGTCGAGCAAAGCTGGATCTTGAGTGATGTCCTCTAGAGGGTGTCGAATCACAATTCAACACAGTATGAGATAGATTTGAGGCTCAATTCAAACCTGACTAAGATATAGTTGAATAATATACCAGCTCAAAACTATTTTTAGCCTTTGCTCTGATAAAAAAAACTCATGTTTTGTCGCTCAAAAGCTTTTCATTTACCATGCGTACATACACAGTTAAACATAGTAATTTTGCGCATCTATACGTCAAAATTCAGATTAGATTTTTCATTTTCGCTTTAGTGACTTCGCTCACCAGGGTCCCAGCATCCTCATATTGAAATCAATACATAAAAAGCCGCAAAGGTAGTCGGTATTTTGTACAGGGGATTGAATCAAACCTCGGTAATCTCTGAATATGTTTGACCGATGGGTTCCATTGTTTTCCTATCTTTCAAAATAAACCGTCACTAATGCATTTATCAGAATCAACGTCACTTGAGCCCAGCAAAACAATTTACATTAAACGTGACAAAATTCAATATCTCACTTTTAGTGTCCTGACATTGCCGCCGTAATTACTTGCGTAGTCCATTCACTAGAAAAAAAAATAAACGTCAAATTAACTAGTTTTCACACCATATGCGCCGATCTAAAGAATTATAGACAGATGTTGATTTCAACTTAGATTACCTTACATCCCTTTTATGGAGAAGCAAGGTTACTTCATTTAAACTATACTCACTATTGAAAAAAAAGATTCATTCTTCTCATCAAAGGTACCGACGCTATAGGTACTATTTGGCTCGAATTAGCCTTTTTCATGCCTTTACTTTTATGCCTTTGACAAAAGTGCATACTCATTTTAACTAGCAATTTTAAAAACAAATGTGAAAGCCTCATTACTAAAATTGTTACGAAAATCAAAAAAGGGCGGATATAACGCGCATTCACAATTAAGTCCATTTATTTCATATCTTCGAAGCTTAGCATTTGTATATTTCATTCCAATTCTGTCCCTTATACCCACTGCCCAGGGCTAAACTGAAAGAAAAACTAAGGTACCGACGCTATAGGTACTATCTGGCCCAAATTAGCCTTTTTCATGCCTTTACTTTTATGCCATTGACTAAAGCGTATACTCATTTTAACTAGCAATTTTAAAAACAAATGTGAAAGTCTCATTGCTAAAAATGTTACGAAAATCAAAAAAGGGCGGATATAATGCAAATTCACAATTAAGTCCATTTATTTCATATCTTCGAAGCTTATCATTTGTGTATTTCATTCAAATTCTGTCCCTTAGACCCGCTGCCCAGGGCTAAACTGAAAGAAAAACTAAGATAGTTGGGATATGTTTTCAAACAGTTCGTGGTAATGAACTATGAATATGGAGCAAAAAGGGCTAGTAGTAACCGAACCTCTTAAAAATGGAGTTTTCATAACCATTAATTTGAAAAACTTTTTCCACAAAACAAGTTTTTCAAAGAAAAGTAAAGAGCTCCATTAAGCCAAGAATGAGCAAAAATAAAGTCACAATATGCGCTTTACTGAAAAAAAAACAAACAAAAAAACAAAAACAAACAACAAGAAAACAAATGACCGTGGATTGTCAGTTTGATTGACATACAATACTGATATTTATTTCTTAAAGTTTTGATAATTTTTATTTATGAAAGTAAGAAAAGTGAAAACATTTCAAACGTATTTTTTTTTCAGTAAAGTGTAAATTGTATTCTGGTCTTGAGAAAGCATGGGGGTTATGAGCCCTACTCATGTTAATTTTTGCTAATTTTGAGTTTGACTCAGCTATTTATTGTAATTTCTGTTCGTTTCGAGTTTCATTTATTAATTAACAGTGATTTGTGGTATTTTTATGCTAGGAAGATTATTTGACTTTATTTTTGCTCATTCTTGGCTTAATGGAGCTCTTTACTATTCTTTGAAAAACTAGTTTTGTGGAAAAAGTTTTTTTTAATTAATTTATGTTAGTTTTGTATTGACATAGTTTTTATCATGGACAAAATAATATTTTATATCTTTTTAGTTTTTTTTTCTACGAGAATTCATAGTATGGGTTGCTATTTGTATGTTGGGGAAATTTTTTCAACAATTCTTAATTGTTGGGCACATCAAAAAATAAAAATTTCTTAACATAATAGCTTAATAGCTATAATATATAATTATCAGTTATTATTTTTATTTTAGAATATACTTATCTTGTCTTGTGTTTTTTTTAAACAAAAATATCTGCCTCCACTTTCAAGTTGAAGACTCAAAAGCCATTCTGATCCTTTCATCCCAAGACATTAAACGACAAAATACGTTTAAAATGTTTTAACTTCTTTAGCTTTGATAAATAAAAATTATGAAAACTTAAGCAATGTATATCAGCATATGTATACTAAACTAACAATCCACAGCCATTCATTTTCAGTAAAGTGCAAATTATGTTCTGGTCTTGAGAGGGTATGGGGGTTGTGAAAGACATAATTTCCAGACCTTTCAACTACACTGAAGAAAATGGCTATCTCAAAATTTTGATTAGATGTGTTTTGGGAATTGATGTGTATGTGTGGGGGGGGGCTTGTTACCCTTCAATCACTTTTAACTAATAAAAAGGGCACTAGCCCTTTCAATTTCTATTCGAATGAGCCTTTTTCGAAGTTTCTACGACAACAAACTGTCATTTCAAAGTTTCTATTAGATGCATCTCGGGAAAATACGAGGCGTTTTTTTCTTCTTTTTTTTTTGGGGGGGGGGGGTGTATCCCCCTTCGATCACTTTCAATCTTAAAATAGACAATAGAACTTCTGATTACCAATCCAATGAGCCCTCTCCGAAGTTCATACGATCACCCTTTCTATATAAACTTTATATGCCCCCAGGGAATAACTTACAACCCTTGTCCCGAGGACTGTGGTGAGGGGGTGTCATCCTCAAAGACATAATTTCTGGACCTTTCAATTACGTTGAACAAAATGGCTATCTCAAAATTTTGATTGGATGTGTTTGGGGAAATGGTGGGCGTGGGAGGAGGGGTTACTTACCCTCCAATCACTTTCGACTATTAAAAAGGGCACTAGCCCTTTCAATTTCCAATCGAATGAGCTCTTTTCAAAGTTTCTGGCACTAGCCCTTTTAATTTCCAATCGAATGGGCACTTTTCTAAGTTTCTAAAACAATAAATGGCATCTCAAAATTCCTTCAGATGCATTTTGGCAAAATACGAGGTGCGGGGGGGGGGGAGGGGTATCAACCCTCCAATCACTCTGAATCTCAAAAAGGGCGCTAAAACTTTTGATTAGCGATCCAATAGCACCCTCAGAAGTTTTTATGATCACCCTTTGTATATAAATCTTGTATGCCCCAGGGTATAGCTTACAACCCTTGTCCTGAGGGCTGTATTGGGGCTTTCATCCTCAAATACACAATTCCCGGATCTTTCAACTACCTTGAACAAAATGGCTATCTCAAAATTTCAATTGGATGTGTTTGGGGAAATGGTGTGCGTTGAAGGGGAGTTAGGTGCCCTCCAATCGCTTTCGACTGTTAAAAGGAACTAGCCCTTTCAATGTCCAATCGAATGAGCCCTTTTTGAAGTTTCTACGACAACTCCTTGGATACGAAGTGCCCTGGTCTAAAACCAAAAAAAAGCAAACAAAGCAAAAACAGTAACACATTGTGCCCGCATCGCTCTTTACTTAGGCAGCACCATTGCGCTGCCTATGATATATACATGAAAAAATTTGTTTTTCATGGTGATTCAAAATATATGAAATTCATCAAGTTGAAAGTTACGCATCAAAAGCTATGAGCCTGAAAAAATTGCGTTATTTTTGAGAAGGGTGTAAATACCCTTGAGAGGAAAAAAACAATCTTAATTAACATTATACCATCAAATTCTGCACATCAAAGAACGCTGAGAGGTTTCCGGCCCCTATCTACAAAAATATCGAATTTTGCGTTTTTTTTTGAGAAGGAAGGTCTCCTCTATAACCCTCTCCCCCTGAACATAAATCCTGGATGCACCCTTGGCAGTATTTTATTTTTATTTTTAGCACAATTCTATTAGTTTCAAAATTTTGTTATATTACAAAATTGCAACCTTATTGATTATTGCTATTTATTCAAGGTGCAAAAAAGGAACCCTTGGAGCCACACTTTGGGGGTCATGCTGAAATCGACTTGCACTGAAATTTCTCATCATCTTGAACTTGACCACTTCTAAAAAATTTTAGCAACGGAATTTTCGTTTTATTCGTGGATTTTCTAATTACAAGTATCTGATGAAGGTTAATTGCTTTATGGAAGTATAGGTGAAGATACGAAGAGACAAGAAAATGAAATTTGACACATTACATCTGTCCTGAAGAATTTAATATTTGAGGAGCTTTAACAATCGCTACTTCGAAATTATCCTGTCACTTATGTCAAGAAATTGAGGTCGGAAGCATATTGTTTTTTTTTTTCGTTATTTCAGCTGGGACCTGTTTTCACCACGAAATTTTATCTCTCTGTGTCATTTGACTTTGGAAAAGTTTAAGGGGGGAGAAATGGGAAACAATCATTTGTCATAAACCTATGACAGTTTCCTCATCTTTCGTCAGTCTGTAAAATATGCAATAGCGAGATGATATCTTGCCAGGCGGGGGCCTAATGAATCTCGCACAGTCTTTTCCAATCGACAGAAATGATTTGATGTGCCTCCCTAAAGAGCAGAATGAATAAATGTTTTTTATCTATCAATTTACTGAAGCGTTTCGTGCTGTGAAGTTAAACGGACTTCGTGAGCCGGCCTTTTTTGGGTCTATCAACACAATTTGAATGTTACAACAAGTCTAAATGAAGCAAATATTGTGTCAATACTCAGTCATCTTTTGTTATTTATAATAAAACGTTTTCGACTAAAAAGTTTTCCAAATAAAAGTAAATAGCAATTTTAAATCCTGAAACGAGCTGAAATAAAGTCAGGTGCATCCAGGATTTTCGTTCGGAGGGCAGAGGGGTACAATAAAAACTTTTAAAAACGCATCAAAATTTATTTTTTTTTGCATTTTGTTAAGTTTTTACGAGTCCAACAAAAATTTCGGGTGGGGGGTTCAAACCCCGTAGCCACCCTCCTGGATATGACGTTGATATAATAATCGAGGTTGAAGCAGTATATGCAACCTAGTAAACTACGATTCAAAAATAAAATGAACAAAGATTAAAATGAATTAATAAATTAAACCTAAAAACGGAGGCTTTAGGTTAGCCCCCCTTTCTTAAACCCTATACAAGGCTTTGAATGTAATGTGCAATATTCTGAAAAGTTACATGTATTTCCGAAAACGTGATATTTATCTGTCAAAATATCAAGAGCAAAAAAGTAAAAAATCACAATGCTAATCTATGTTACATGGAAGAAAACAAATTTCTTAGAACAAATTCATTCATGACTTTCAGTTGAATTTCACCATTTTAAAAGATATGTTTTTGTCAATGCTTTCCTTTTGATTCTATTTTATTTGAATATATGAAACTCCGCTGCTTAAATAAAACCTATGAAATGAATTTTGAAGTAATTTTTGAAGCAATATGTATAGTTTGTTGAAATAAAATGTTGAATTGACAAATTTCAGAAGGAACGGGCTACGAATAAAAATTTACTGCATATCAGACTCATGAGAATAGATTGATTTTTAAAGATATAGTTACATTAATTCTTAGAAGTCTCAGTGATAATTTTTGATTTTTCTATGTTAAAACGATAAAGAGAAACTATCTAAAATATATTTTATTTCTAGTAAAGCGAAAATAATACTCAGTCCTTCAGAGGATTAAGGAGGAGTAGAGTAGCACCCAATGGCGTTGTTACAAAATAAGGTTGTGGGGGGGGGGGTAAGTCTGTTTGTTTAGGATCTAGAAGGGGGGGGGACAATTTTTTCATTTTTAAAGGGAAATACCAAAAGACATGTTTCAGTTCTAGAGGGGAGCATGCCCACTGCCCATCTCAATTGACACCACTGATAACCCCACGTAATTTATGTTCGCTTTAAGTTAAATAAGTTAAAAAATCAGGTTGTCGAGTGAAATTATGAACAGTTTTAAAACTTAGAACAAACATAAATTGTTTCATATATGCTGAGGGGTACTCCCATCTCTTAATGCCCGTTCTTTATGGTTAAGTATATAGTGCTATGGTATAAGGATTCATGAGGGAGCTCCTGCCTGAAGGGGTGCTACCATTTTGACCAACCGTCACAAGCACTAAACGTCATAACATCTAAAAGGAAACTCCGTCAGAACCACTAACCGTCATAATATCGACGAAAAATTTGTAAATTTATATAATAGTAATGAGTATATAATAGTTTAGAAAGAAATTTCGGCTATATATTTGCACATCAGGGGGTGGGGGTAAAGCATAGCATATATTAAATACGTAACCTAACCTAGGTACCTTTTCCCCCCTAAACCCCTAAACACTAAAATTTTAAAATTTTAGATGTTATGACGGTTAGTGGTTCTGACGGATTTTCTGTCCATGTTATGACGAATTTTGCCGATGTCCTGACGTTAGTGCTCCTGAGGGTTATGTGATGACGCCTTTTCGTGCCTGAACAGTCTTTCTTAAAACGCTGGGGACAAAAAGTCGAACTTTAGTGTAAAGCAAAGTATAATCACCTACGGAACAAGTACTGACAAAACCTATCCTCTCCACACAAAAAAGTGACCATTTGTCCGCGTCTCCGGAGACGATTCCATACCTATGCGAACCTGGCAACTAAATACCGTAGTTACACAATTCAATACAACTTAGGAGAATAGATTGGCTTATTGGCTCGGAGCGATTAAGTAGTAGTAATCTTTATGCACTGCACTAATATTTAGGGACAAACGGTATACTATACGCAAGTATTCCCCCTGAGACTGGGAGACAAAGACAAATTCCTTTCAGTAATTCTCAGAATTATCGCTCAATAAAATTTTCGCCCTGTTCGAGCCAGAGGTACCTTTTTAAAGACCAAAATACTAAATTGTGGCAATTTCCTGAGGCGTGATCTATTTTGTTGCTCAAGGAGGCAGTAAATATTTAAATGCCATTCTGAATGAACCCTCTTCTAATAATCTAGAACTACGGACTATAGATGGTCACATGCGTCACCGTACTTTTCTGGAAAAATAATAAATTTCCTATTCTGTCGATAGCTCCTTTAGAGCTCTCATACATGTTCAATTTCGCTGCATAATTTCCATCAAGACCCACATGAACCTCTTTTTGGGGGAATTCAATTCCTATTTCCAAAAGTTGGCACATTTTCATGTGCCAATGGTTTTGGTGAGCAACTTTATAATCAAACATTTATATACCTAAAGTTAGGATAAATAATAAATTTTGTTTTTAATATATTTTGACCAAAACCTTCTTTATAGGGTTTTCGCTTCTGTTGACAATGTCTGCTCTTCACTTACAGCTTGTTACTGAGAATTGTTTAATCCTGGGCTCTCTCAAGTTTGAAAGAGGCCACCTCTCCCCAAATAGGTATCCAGGATTTTTGTTCGGGGGGGGGGGGGGGTTACCCGATTTTTTTTTATAGTATCTTTTTTCTGGTAAGGTTTTGTCTTTACAGGTATTTTTTAGACTAATTTTCGACTCGGTCAAAAATTTCCGGGGGGGAAGGTGTTCAAACCAGGTAACCCCACCCTCTGGATACGGCCTTGCCTCTCCCTGCTTCAAACCCCGTTTTTTTCAAATCCAAGTTTAATAGTTCACCAACAACGCCGTAGGAATGATAATCATCCCTGAAGAAGTGCACCTCTTCAAATATTAATTTGAAGGGGAAGGGTCTGAAATATCAATAACTAATTATAGGTACATCATTTCTATGATTTTCAAGCTGATTTCTTGTAAAAAAAAAAACTTTTTTATAGGATTTTCCAATGGACCCCGGAAGAAGGGCCACGGAGTCAATGCCCCTGGAAATAAAAAGACATTAAAAAATACATATAAGTAGGAAAATCCTCTAATAGTAGGAAGCCACATTCCTGTTAAATTATGATAAAACAACCCCCCCCCCCCTTGCTTCTTATGCATTTGTGTCATTTAGTGTTAGAATAGATAGATATATAGATATTTATTGCAACAAAAGCCACTTTGGGCCACAGAAAAAAAACAACAACAAATAATACAAAATAATACCACATGATACAAACACACATAACAGGGTATATAATAATAACAATGAAAAAGCATAACAATTGCAAAAAGAAAACAAAAATCATAAGGCACATAATACCGTAAAACTAACATAATTACACAAAATATCGCACCATGATTACTATATTTTAGATGCTTAAAAGCTACATGGATCGTGGCTACAAAAAAAGAAAATGCTTCAAGCACACCATATAAAATAACTTCCAACATTATTTTCTTGTACCGCCTATCGTCCGCCCTCCAAAAATCTCTCTCTGAGATTTTTAATCTCTTATCAAAAAATATAAGAAATATTAAATATAATCTCTTAAGATATACGTACATTTCCTTTTGAGGAGCGTGCGTAGCTGTTTTGGCCTCCGGCCAGTGGTGGATCAAGAAGGGGCGAGGGGGCACCCCCTAACGTAGTCTAAAGTAGTGTAATTTACCTGATTAACGCAAGTTTGCGTTAATTAAACTTGCTCCTAATGCAAGTTTATCGGATAAACCTATTTTGCGCCCCCCTCCCCCCTCTAAAAAAATCTTGGATCCGCCCCTGCCTTCGGCGGCTTGCTACTGCAGTGATTTGTTAGTAGTATCAGCAATATAAAAGAGAAACTGTCACCCCGCATCACCTGTGTCACAAGCCGAGTCCAGAAATATCCCTATAAATGAAGAGAGATTAGCAATAGATTATGACCCCCTACCCTTCCCCCCTTTCCAAAAAATGGTATGTTTGTCTGAAGGCTCATTGGTAGCTAGAACTTTGGGCATAAAATGTACTCCTTGAAATTTCGGACACAAAATCCTCTCTTGCCCACCTTCTGCACAAATATTCCTGGCAACGCTCCTGCATAATGCTACTACTAGTACTAACAACACACTGCAGCACATAGCTGCCTGGTGCCAATACAGGTATACACGGTCCTCCTCCATCCCCATCTACTAAGCCTCCCTCTTTAGCCTACACCCTCTCAAGAAGTTTCAATTTCTCTCAAATTTTTCCTTAGGACCTCCTCCTACCCCATTCGGGACAACCTGCTTTTCGTTTAGCTCTAGATGACTGGCGGAATTGACAGATCTTTGGCAATCGGTCATCCTTTATCTGCGGAACGTGTCCTAACCATCTTAAGCTTTCTCTCATTATAGCCCTTGAAAGCGGGATAGAACCATATCTTTCGTACAGCTTACTGTTGGAAATACGGTCAGTCGATCGGATACCCAAAACAATCTATAGACAATTCTTCTGGGAAACATCAGACAAATCCTCCTCCGTCTTCCGGTGCCCCCAGGTTTAGCTGATGTGCATTTACACTTCACCAAACACAATTTCATCAAGCGTCAAATGAATCGATTTAGCTAAACGAAGTTTTGAAATAAATTTCCATATCAACCGTTTATTTCATATGGACTACGTGTATCTTTTGGAGCGAATGTGTCACCGGGAGGGATCACTACCTCTGCAACTCGGAAGCTCAATTTGTAACTTCTCAGCAGTTTTGAATCGTTGGTTATCTTGGAATTTGCAGTCAATAGTTCTTTCTCCCTCTTTTGGACAAATCATTATTTCGTGCCCCGGAATGACAGAAAACACCACTTTGCTGTGACGCAATCTGTTCTGCTACTTCAAAGGGGCAATATAACTTTTAATTTTGGTTCGAATAAGACTGTTCCCTTGCAACTTCTTCAATGCAGTTGCTTGATATGCTGAATTTGATGGTATAACTTTCATCAAGTTGACTTGTCCTTTTTGGGGGGTTTGATCCCTTTTTTCAAATTTAGGATGGTTCTCCCAAGCTCGTAGCTTTTGGTAGGCTACTAGAGGTTAATTTTTTTGTTTAGGGTTTCAATTACTTTTATTATGAGTTACTTCTTACTTCGTTACCAGGAGTTACTTGATCCTTGTACAACTTATAAAGACCCCGTTGTCTTATAAAGACCCCGTACTTATAAAAACCCCGTTGTCTCTGTCTGCGTGTCCTGTAAATTTTAAGCCAATTGTGGAAACTGCATTTGTTTGCGTATATTCTTGTGTCACAGTGATGGATCCAGGGGGGCCCGGGGCACCCCAGTCCCCCAGATTTTTTTGGCTCCCTCGTTGCTTGTTTTCTCCCTGTTTTCACTCTTATTCTTAAATAAATTGGTCAATTTGGTCAATTATTGGCACCCTTGTCACATTGCCCCCCCCCTGGATTTTGAAAAAAATACGCTTTTTGTGGGTATTTTCACTGAAAAATGTCTTTCTTTGGTATTTTCTTTGAAGAACCGAAAAAAAAATTGCCCTCTAGATATTTACAAACACATCTTGCTTCACCAACTAAATCTTCGTAAATTGACACCACTGCTAAAAGCCACAAAGGCTCATAGCAGAAGCCGTTTAGAACCATCTGAGGCAAACAGTTTCATTGCATCCTCTCTGCTCCTTCACTTCAGTTTCGAATCAAGGTCCCCTTAGACTCTCCAAAGCTTGCTTAAAATTTGAACTTAATCCTCGAAGTGGTCTCGACATACTGCAGGTGTGTTCTTTTGGTAATCGAGGTGGGCAGACTGCCTATAGATTTTTATTGCTACATAGCCCGAAATAGGTCGAGTTCCAGATGGGCTTATAGCACCAACGTTCTTAGGTAGGTAGCAGACAACATTTGTTTAGCCCCCCCCCCCCCCCCTCGTCACCTATCCCCTCAAACCAAAATTTAAGGTCCACTCAGCCCACCCATCCGCCATATATAGACCCCCCTCTTCCCCCTGCCCTAGGTAGAAACTCCAGGTCCCATTGTTCCCCCCAACACTCTCTTAAAGTTTTAACTTGATCCCAGAGCCCTTCCTGAGATGTATCGGATACTCTATTTTGATAACCGGGCAACGATCAGTGTCTTTTGATCTATATCTGTTTAACCATGAATAGATTCTTATAGACTTGTTATACAAAAATATTTACGTGGAGGAATGACAAAACATTTTTAGTTCCTCCTTCCCCCAGCCCAGAATTTAAAATCAACCCGCCTTCACCCCCCAAAAAACTACCTGAAACTTCTCCTCCCAAGCCTTCCTCTCAAAGCCATATCTGTCAACTTCATCCCCAAGCCGTTTCTGAGATATTGCATACATATTGTTTTGAACATTTTTGCCCTCAAAAAGGACGATTGAACAAGCTCCCTCCCAAGTTTATATAATTACCTCTTTTACACGAAATGGCGGGAAGCAAACTTGGGATACACATCGCTCTTTACTTTATGTACCTTTAGCCGACACTCTTTCATTTAAATACCTTTGGACAGGAAGCTAAGCTTTGCTGGTTAAAGGGACTGATTTACCTACCTGTAGACCCTAAGCCAAATTTCCCTAGTGGCCCCTTAAATCCGCTGACATTTTGTCAGCTTTCAAAATTGAGTATCCTTTTATTTCCATACCGATAAAAAAGAGTGGGACTCCGTCATGAGATAGGTCCAAAGGACTCTTCCTGAAAATTGCGGCCAAAAATGAATTCTTTTTATTTATGGACACCAGTCTCCACTTGGGAAAGTTTTTTTTATTTGTTTAGTTTGATGTGGCAGTTAAGGCTCATTAATTTACATAATGAATCAGGCTTAGATTGTACACTGTAATTTATTAAGTATATTCCATCTTTCCGGAATGTCAAATCCTTCGGTGAACATGCCTCTGCCATGGCCCAGCTTCTGCTCCCCCTCAGCTTATGAGCAACGAAAATGGCTTAAAAATCATTTCTTTGAAATGAGCAGAATCTAATAGTGTTTTTAGACACAATTTTTGATCCTGGTATAAACTCTCCTCACGAGAAGACCGCTGGGATACCTATTTGACAATTCTAATCGGAGTTGAAGGGTATTGAATTCCAGCTTAGACCCTATAATACATATTTTAAATTATAGAAAAGAGCAAGCAAGACAGGAGTAAGTAGTCTATTTTTAAAATGGACTTACCATTACACTACCAGTATGAGAAATGTGAGAAAATTGTAGGGAATTACGGCCAAAATAGTAAAATCATTATTTATTTATTTATGTCTTTTTTTTGGGGGGGGGGGGTGCATTTCATATTTATACCGTCCCTTCATAATTGATGATGGAAAAGATCTTGCTACATAGGATCAATTTCTCGTTATTGGGAAAAATGTTGTCCTTCTTTACGGTCTAATTTTATAAAGTAGCCATACCTGTTTTAGACACGATTAACCAAAACAATACCGTGAGCTCTTCTATAACATATACAATATTTAACATTAATGTTCCGGATTGATAGGTCATTTATCAATTTTCTAATATCTGAAATTAAATAGAACTGGGAAATTCACCCTCTTCTAATTCACATTCTTATTTTCCAGTGAACTGATTCAGTTTCGATTCACCATTTTCTTAGCCGGAACCTAAAGTAATACAGGAAAGTCATTTTTCAACGGTTTTCTATCAATACCAGTTTTGGATAGATTGAGGTAGGGGGAAAAAATGAGAAGTTAAACTATTCATTTAATATTTATCATCTGTGTTCTCCATCTGGTAACGATTGATAAAGAATGAAAAATTGTTTTTTCTTCCCTGTTTGTTGACCAATTTCCATATGATTCAAGCCGAGTTCTCAAATAGAACCCTTGAGATTTCTCGGTGGCTTTACAACCCTCTCAAAAAGGACATTTGCGGACTCTTATCTCTCGCTTTCCAGGAGTTGAATTCTTTTTTCTAGTGCTCCTTTGTGATAGCAGTCGACATCAACGACTCTGAATAGGTTTTATACACACCCGCTATGGAAATTAAATTCTCCGCCTTAAAAGTTATTACCAGTTAGTTTTATATGACTTTACCTTAATGTATAGTTGTATTTAACAATATAGTGTATTTAGCACTAACAATATAGTAATGTATATATTGTATATAATGTATATAATGTATATTTAACAATATATTGCATTTAGCACTAACAATATAGTAATGTATATTTTGCACTTACAAGAGCAAGTGCAAAATGACTGTTCATAGTCATCATACCTTCCTATGTGGCTGGATTCCCTTTATAAGCGGTCAAGTAATGGGTGTGGGTGTGGGGGTGCTACCTCACTTTGGGGGGGGGGGGTTGTTTTCTAACCCATTTTAAAAGCTGTCCTATAACACATCCTCATAGCAAAGCTGGCGTGATATCACCTCCTAAATGCAAGGGGGTGCTGACTTCCCGCCACTTAGTGTACATCTTGGAACACCACGTGTGCCGATAAGTTCCGCCCCGCTCGGCACAGTTCTCAAAATACCAGGCCTGCCCAATCCTTGGCACTGTTCTCCCACGCTTGGAACGCGACATCTGGTGTGCATGGTTCCTGAGAGACAGCAGGCCCTCACCTAAACGTTGGACCTCTATGAACCTCAGATTTCATTTTGTTTTCTACGTACAACCAAACGCTTACTGTATAAGGTCCAGAATTAGCCCTTTAGATCGAATTCTGTTTTTGAAAATACCTTTGGGACTGCTTACTATAGTTACACTGGAAAACATCATGAGTGCCACGAGTAAAAACTCATCGGAAAAATACGTTTTTCATAGTTAGCCCCCCCCCCTCGAAGTGACCTTAACCAAGGTCAAAATTGAATCCTGGTACACTAGTTTAGGGGGGTTCTCTCAGATATGTGTTTGGTATATTAACTAATTTTTTAGATCACATTGATTCCTGAATGTTTCATAGTTTCTATCTTATTGGTATTCGTTTTCTAACCCTATCCCTTGAAACAAAAGCCTATTTGAAATAAAATATTTTATTTCAGTTTTTAATTAAAAATGCAGCATCTACCGCATTAATACTTGTTTGAAGGTACGGATTCAGGAATTTAATGTGGGCTAACAACGGGAGTTATATGAAAATATGAACACTATTGGGTAATTGTAAAAAATACTTGAGATTTTGGAGACAAGTAAGGAAGGTCTCTGACCCGAGCCTCCCCCCCCCTTGGTACGTGCCTGTCCCGTCGTGTTTGTATTCTGGACCTTTGAATTATTATCTTGTGTTAAAAACTGTCAAATTAGCTAGTTTAACATAAAACCCATGCTACAAGCATTATACGCGCTGTTTATGGACAGGATGATCAAACAGTTCGTGGTAACGAACTGTAAGTAAGGAGCGACCCGGCTCAATGGTAACCGAAACTCTAAAAACCGGAATTTTGGTACCAATAGATACATTAAAAGAATCAGATTTTAATTTGATTTCAAATATATAAGTTTCAACAAGTTTAATCTTACCCATCAAAAGTTACGCGCCTGAGAAAATTTGGCTGATTTTCGAAAAAAGGGGAAAGACCCCCTAAAAGTTATAGAACCTTAATGAAATTCACACCATCCTATTCAGCGTATCAGAGAACCCTACTGTAGAGGTTTCAAGCTCCTATCTACAAAAATGTGGAATTTTGCATTTTTTGCCAGAAGAAAGATCACGGGTGCGTGTTTATTTGTTTGTTTGTTTGTTTTTTTTTTCCAGGGGTAATCGTATTGACCCAGTGGTGCTAGAATATCGTAAGAGGGCTCATTGGAACGGAAATTAAAAGTTCTAGTGCCCTTTTTAAGTGACCAAAAAAAATGGAGGACAACTAGGCCCCCTCCCACGCTCATTTTTTCTCAAAGTCACCCAATTAAAATTTTGAGATAGCCATTTTGTTTAGCATAGTCGAAAATCTAATAAATATGTCTTTTACGATGACTTAATCCCCACAGTTCCCAGGGGAAGGGCTGCAAGTTATGAACTTTGCCCATTGCTTGCATATTGTATTGGTTATTGGGAAGTATACAGACATTTTCAGGAAGAATTTTTTTTGGTGGGGGGAGGGGGGGTGGAGGAGGGGGTTACTCGGGAGAATCTTTCCGTGGAGGATGTTTCTTTGGGGTAAGGGACATTTCTATGAAGGGGGCGCCGGATTTCCAAGCATTATTTAAAAAACGATCAGAAATTAAATTTAAAAAAACAAGTTTTTTCAACTGAAAGTGAGAAGCAACATTAGAACTTAAAATGAACAGAAATTATTACGTATATGAGGGGTTCTCCCCTAAGTCAATACCTCGCTCTTTACGCTACAGCTTTTTTTAGTGCTTTCAAAAGAGCTATCTATTCTAATTAAACGGCCTTTGTGATTCAGGGGTGTGTGAATTAAAATTTTTTTTAACTTTTAACATAAAGAGCGTGGTATTGACTAAGGGGAGAACCCCATCATATACGTAATAACATATACATAATAAAAAAAAACAATAAAAAAAACAAGCGATACGGCTCAATAGTAAGCGAAACTTTTAAAAACGGAACTTTGATGTCAATAAATGTATCAAAAGAATGGGCTTATAATGCTGATTCTAAATATATAAATTTTGTTAAGTTTAATATTAATTATCAAAGGCTACGAGCCTGAGAAAACTTACCTGATTTTTTAAAGAGGGGGGAAACATCCCCTAAAAGTGAAAAAAATTTAATGAAAATCACTGTCAGATTCAGCGTATCAGAAAACCCTATAACATAGGTTTCAAGCTCATATCTGCAAAAATCTGCAACTTTGTATTTTTTTCCAGAAGAAAAATATACGAATATAGAAGTTCGTTACGTAAGTTAATTTGTAAATTACGTCAGAACCAAATTTAGAGACAGCCATTTAGCAAAAGAAAAGTAAAATTTTTATGCAAATTTTGTTTACTTATTCAATGACGGTGAGCCAAAATAAAAGCTGCAATAACTAAAAAACGATTAGAAATTAAATAAAAAAAACAAGTTTTTTAAACTGAAAGTAAGGGGCGACATTAAAACTTAAGACGAACAGAAATTATTCCGTATATGAAAGGGGCTGTCCCCTCCTCAACGCCTCGCTCTTTACGCTAAACTTTGACTCTGTCTCGCAACTTTATTTTTTAAAACAATAAAAAACTTTAGCGTAAAGAGCGAGGCGTTGAGGAGGGGACAGCCCCTTTCATATACGGAATAATTTCTGTTCGTTTTAAGTTTTAATGTCGCCCCTTACTTTCAGTTTAAAAAACTTGTTTTTTTTTTATTTAATTTCCAGTAGAACTCACACCTTAGCCCTAAAAGCATTTTCCATATAGGCAAGATATTGCAATGAGTATAAGAATAATGATGCGTCCTTCTTGGCTTTTAATTTTCATGATTATAATTATAGAATATATCATATATTATATTATAGCAGAAAATCCATACCGCAATCGCACAATGTATGGTCCGCGGGACGAATGTGTTCTAGTAACGGTCGCATTGTATCGCTATAAGCTTTTTCGGTACTTGGGCACTATATGGACCTTTATAAGGAAACCGGTCACGAAAAACCCGTTTTTGACGCGTTAATTCAAGACACCGCTATACAGTAATCCAATGCTTAGCGTGGTTTTCAATGCGTTTACGATATTTAAACTGTTGTTTTTTGGGGTTTAGGGGGAGAAAAAGGTACCTAGGTTAGGTTACGTATTTAATATATGCTATGCTTTACCCCCCCCCCCCCCTAATGCGCAAGTATACAGCCCAAATTTGTTTATAAACGATTATATATTCATCCTATTTTATTTTATTTCATTAGCATTAATCAAACTTGACTTTTTAGATAGACCCATATAATGCCCAAGTACCGCTTTTTCTTAGAGGCAAAATATTGTTGCAGAGCGCGGAGCGTAAAGAGTGGAGGTTCCATGGAACAGTAGCCTTTCTCATACATAGGATGGCTCAGAATAAGATTTTAAAACAAAAATAATTTAAATAATAATACGAAAGAAGTTTTTTTTTTTTAAGAAAATCATGAACGGCGTTAAAACTCAAAACGTAACAAATATTATCCTATGTTGAGTTGTTTTGAAAGGTAATTAAATATTCAAAGGTAATTAAATTAAAAAAGCTTTCCCAACCGAAAGTAAAGAGTGAAATTAAAGCTCAAAAGGAACAGAAATAAGCCTGCACATGAGAGTTTTGTGATCTCCTTCTCCCGCGTTCTGGCGCAGAAATTTTAACTAATCCCGAGTCCAGACATACTTCCAGTTGGTGATTGCACGTGTTTTATTACTGATTTCATGGAAAACAACTGAATCGTGAATTGAATTATTTAAAAAAATAGAAAAAAATCGTGAATGGATGAGCCTTTTCCCACTCGAGAAATGGTAAAAACGAAGCCATCATTAGCACAAGTGAAAAATCTAAGTATTTTCATTCATTCACGAGCCATTGTTTGGAAAATTTAAACCTAAACGGATTGGGGTAACTCCCCTCACATTCAGAACTATTTCTGATAATTTTGAGTTTTAACCTTGGTTTTTATTTTCATTTGAGAAAACTTATTTTGTTAATACAATTTAATTTTCCACTTTATTTTTAGTTATAGTTTGTTTTTAATATAATATTTAGAGTTTTTCTCGGAATTTGAATAATTTTTGGACGTTTCCTTCTCCCTAAATGGAAAACGCATTTTACTTTCAATCTCATCAAGTTTTGTCACCATGGGACCCTAGACCAAAAATTTAGAGGAAGGGGCCTTGTTACCCTTAATCATTCCAACTTATGAAGAAAAACCCAGAACTCACTAATTACGTCCAAAAGAGCCCTGTTCCAATATTCTGAGACAATTGATTTGATTCAAGCAGCCTTCGTGATCCTGTTTGTAGAGAAAACATGTCTTGTGTCTTGTTTGGAGGAAAAGGACAGCGAGTCCCTCAAACATATAGGAGTGTATCAACTCTCAATATTCAATTAAAAATTTTATAATATACTCATCTTTCTCCTAAAGTTTATCAATCTTCTAAAGCTATCTTTATCCTTGAGTCAAGGACAAAAGTGTACCCAGGATTTTTCTTCGGGGAAGGGGGCATTTTTGGAGGAGGTTTTACCGAAAAAACTTTAAAAAACAGATCACACAATTTTTATATACATTTTTGTAACCTTTTAACGAGTCGGACAAAATTTCGGGAGGGGCGTTCAAACCCAATACCCCTCCCCCCCCCACTGGATACGGCCTTGTTCAAGGATAAGGAATTCACATGATTTGCATAATTATGAATTCCAGTAATATTCAAGACTTTTGTGTAATTCTCCTTTCTAGGAAATCCCAAAATACTGAGCCCTCTCCAACTTCCCCCGAAATAGAATAATTCAAATGAGCCTGCATTCTATGTCATATACGATGTACGTAAACTGCATTATACATACCCCTCCAAAAGTTTTGCCACCTCCCCCATATTAGATTGCCTTCAAACAAGTATAAGTGATGTAAACGTTGTATTTTAGGATAAAAACTTGTTTAAAATGAAACATCTAACAGGGCAAAACATTCTCACCCTTCTAAACCACTCGGCTAGGACGGCTCAAGCCGTCCAAAACAACCCTGGTAGGCTAACGAGCCTAGTTTTCTTCAAAGATTTGCTTGTGAATCCCTTCCATGTGAAATGAGCTGTTTCTAAAATTCGTCCAGGGCCCTGGGGACGTACGGGTTGCACTGCCTTGGCACATGCATTTGTTTATTTCTTTTGACCTTTTTAATTAGAATGACTACTTTAAAATTTGTACACAACGCATAGCTCGGCCGCAGTACCCCTCCAAAAATTCTAGGACCACCAGTTCGATAAGATCCCGTCTGGTGAAAAAATAATATAGTAGGCTAAAATAAATTTTATGTGTTGAGGGTTTCAAAATTTTTCTAAGGGACTCTTGGGCACTTCGAAATCGATGGTGCAATTTTCATCAGGATTGTACTGGTTTTGGAAGGTATTAAATTGTTTTTTTTTCAGCTGAAAGCAAGGAGTAGCATCAAAACTTGAAACCAACAGAAGTTATTCCGTATATGAGGGAGGCTGCCCCTTCCTCAACTCTCGCTCTTTACGCTAAAATCTTAAAGTTCTTTAAAAATACTTCTCGTTCAAAATTAACAGTCCTTGTGTTTAAGCAGTTTTTTTTTCACAATTGTGACAAAAAGCCACCTTTAGCGTAAATAGCAAGGGCTGGGGAAGCCCCCCCACACACACAGAACAATTTTTGTTCATTTTAAGTTTTAATGTTGTCCCTTGCTTTCAGTTGAAAGAACTTTTTTTTGTTGAATTTCTGACCGTTTTTTAGAGCATGCTAGGAAACCCCTTTCCCTGCTCCCCGTGTAGATTTTCCCTTTGAAAATTTTCTCCTCAAAGAGAATTCCCCAGAAAAAAACCCTTTTCCCCAAATGCATCCGATAAAAATTGTGAGACAGCCAATTTGTTAAAAATTGTTCAAAAGTCAGATAACAAAAACTCAGGTGTCGACACACCCCCATTATTCAACCCTTCCCCACAGGAAATCCCCCCCCAACAAAAAAAAACTACCGTATATTTCCCAATGGCAAGTTCAATATGTAAAAAATGGGCAAATTGCGTAACTTACATTCCTTTCTTCAGGGGCTTTGGGGGGTCAGGTCATCCCCAAAGGCATTGAACTTTTCGAATATGCTGAATCAAATAGCTATATAAAAATTTTGATCGGATGTTTGTGTGGGAAAAGGGACGTGAGTTAGTTGGGTCACTTAAAAAGGGAACTAGAACTTTTGATTTTCATTCAAATTGACTCCATCTCGATCACCCCTGAAAAAAATAAAATAAAATGAAAACGCGTCCGTGACCTTTCTTCTGGCAAAAAAACAACAACAAAATTCCACAATTTCGTAGGTAAGAGCTTGAAAGCTCTATAGTGGAGTTCTTTGATATGCTGAATCTAATTATGGGATTTTCTTAACATCATTTGACTTTTTTGGGGTGTTTTTCCCTTTTTTGAAATTCGGGTGAATTTTCTCGGGCTTGTAGCTTTTGATGGGTTACATTAAACTTTATAAGTTTTATATATTTAGAATAAGCAAATAAAGCCAATTCTTTTGATGTATCCATTGTTTCAAAATTCCGCTTTTTAGAGCGTCGGCCACTATTGAGCCGAGTTGCTTCTTACTTACAGTTCGCTATCACGATGTTTGACTACCACGTTTTCAACGAAATCAGGAAAGTTTGCTTATTTGCGTAAATTCTATTCATTTTAGGTTAAACGGAAGGCTAGGTGGTATACTCTCTCCATGTTGATTTGGCGGATATTTCACGAAAGGTTAAAAAAATTTTATCCAAAAAGGCTTAAAGGTAATAGCCCCCCCCCCAGAAAAATACACAGACGAAACGCAGCCACTAATAGTTGGTCTATAATGATGCAATATCTTATAACTTCTAGTAGCCTTCTACTATTATTATAAACCGATTGGCTGTCTCAGAATTTTGGATTGATGCCATTTTGGCCCTGTTTGGGCTTATTACTTAAGAAGGCCACCATGACTTTAAATTTATGTTTTAATGAACCGTCTCGTTCCGTGTTTTCCGTTCCGTTCCCTGTTAAAATTTATGTTTTAATGAACCGTCTCGTTCCGTGAAACCGTTTTTCTATTTATGGTATATAGGCACGGGCGTGGGGAGGGGGGGCAGCTGCCCCCCCTAGACCTTCAAATTTACATTAGATATGGCTGAAAAAGCAGATGGTTGGAAAAGTAGTTGATAAAAGGCCCTCCATCACACTATCGACTGCCCCCCCCCTAGACAATATGCTGCCTACACCCATGTATATAGGCTATACCATGGCTCAAACACCAAAAAAAAAAAAAAAAAAAAAAAAAAAAAAAAAAAAAAAAAAAAAAAAAAAAAAATGCTGACAACAAAGAAAAAAAAATGCTGACAACAAAAACATTGAGAACCATAAATAGAAACACGTAGTCAAATACGTGTACAAACACTATAACAAACAAACACTGGTACTGTTGTATTAGTTGGAATCCACGTAAGAAGTGAAGTTTGGTTAATGCTAATGAAATAAAGCAAAATAGGAAGAAAATATAATAGTTTAGAAAAAAATTTTGGCCATATATTTGCACATTAGGGGGGTGGAGGGTAAAACATAGTATATATTAAATACGCAACCATACCTATGTACCTTTTTTCCCCCTAAACCCCCCAAAAATAAAAGTATAAATATTGTAAACGCAATGACAAACCACGGTTTGCAATCCAATTCTCTATTGAAAGAAACCCGTTTGACTAGTTTCTTAAGCATCTTCTCTATATAATATATCGCGTGGGTTCCAGCTAATACAACAGTAGTACCCAAACACTTAGGCGCCCATAACCATCCTTTTCGAAAATGAAATCATATGTTTGTTGATAGGTGGTTGAAACTTGGGCTTTCAGGGTTTCAGACATTTAACTTTTTTTTTGCAATTTTCATCAAGATTAAAGACCCTCTTTTAAAGCTGTTTCCCCTATTTCTAAAACTGCTAATCTGCATATACTATTAGCTCTTCAGGCTTAAATAACGAATTAACAAATTTTTAAATTGGAATGAACACTAAACCAGAACCTGTGGATGTGAAAGAAAATCATGTTTCTAAAGTTTCGGTTTCCACTGTTTTAGTCAAAACTATATACAAGCCATTCATTACCATCATGAACGGTTTTTAATTTACGAATCAGCCAATACGCCCTTTTCATATTGTATCAGACCCAAGGTAAAAATGCATCTCAGGCAAGCCGCGTGGAAAAATCAATATTGTTTATAATTACAGTCTCTGAGCCTACTCTTGTCTCATGGTTTATAATAGGGAGCTAAAACTCATATTTTCATCACGCATTTTCAGTCTTTTATCATTATCATTAAGGAATACCATGTCGCTTACTTCCTTGTTTTAGTCAAAACTATTCACTTCTATATTGTCGAGATAGGATCTTACATATGATACATGATATAGGCGGATCTTTGTATTTTTCCTTAGGGAGTATAATTGAAAAAAAGAAGAAGAAAAGAAAATGTTAGCGGAAAAGAGATGCGCGGCATTCAATGTTTTATCTATGTTTCCATTGGGCGTTTCGAAGTTCCATCAATTGTATATAGCTATGGCCGGCCAATGAGAGCGATGCCATCATTGTTTCATTTCTTCTTCAGATCCAATCGTCATGTTTCTTTTATATGGATTGCAGTTGCTCTTTGATATTTCCATTTCAACTTGCCATTTGACTGTTAGACTGATTGTGAAAAGGATCCTATTGTGTGAATTTTGAAAGGGATAAAGGGACTTGGTGTATTTGAGGTAGGACGGTATGTTTTAAGCTGGCATCACTTATTGGGTACCCTGTCTCACTACGTCTAGCCATGCTTAGCCAAAAAGAGAGTGAAACAAGAGAAATACATTCACCGAATCACCAAAGAAAATCTGCCATTTCACCCAGTAATTACAGTATGACCTCTTCTCCAAGTGGAGGGGGCTCAGGTAGCTCTGGTTACTCAGCAAATGAGCGACAGTCCTCAAGTCCAAATAGAAGAGCAAGTTCGTCAAGCCCTCCCCTAAGGGATATGAATTCTCGTTTACAGTTAGGATTTCCTCACGTACCGCCGTCAGTGGCAGCTTTGCATGCAGCAGCTGCTGGTGCATTCTTACATGGCAAAAATAGCTTTCTAAATCCAATGGTTCCCCCAGGAAGTCTTGCTGGACTGGCAGGCATGTCTGGCATTCCTGAAGCATATCACGGACTCTATATGACCCATCCCGCGGCTGCTGCAGCTGCCGCGGCAATGCAGCAAGAACGTGCTTTGCACCAGCAACACGTTATGCCACCATCTTTACACAGCCAAATGATGGCACATCGTGAGCGGCAGTATGTCAGTAGTCCACCCCCAATTTCATCAACGGATCCAAGTGCGAATGAATGTAAGCTAGTCGATTATCGGGGGCACAAGGTTGCTGCGTTTGTTATTCATGGAGAAAACAATGTTGTGTTTACCACAAGCATTTGAACTATTTTTAAAACACTTAGTGGGTGGCTTGCACACCGTATATACAAAACTTAAAAGACTTGACATTGTTCCCCTTGTCTGTAATGTAGAGCAAGTGAGAATTTTGAGAGGACTTGGGGCGATACAGCCAGGAGTTAATCGTTGTAAACTGTTATCCTGCAAGGACTTCGATGCATTATATCGCGATTGTACTACAGCAAGGTAAACCTCTTTTCGAAATATATCTGAATCTTAACCTATAGCCAATCATTTATTTGTCTATCCTATCGCTAAAGTGGGCTGTGAAATTGAAGCTTATTACACGAAATATCCAATTGCTCATAAAATTTGATTCGGATGGGAAAAAGAATCATCTAAATACCTCAAGCTAATTTTTTTGTACAATTACTGTTACAGCCTGCCAAGAATATACTGATAGTTAGAGTACAGACCACAGTTAATTAAATAATAAGTTTAGCATCAACTGTGACATAACACTCGTTAAATAGTGACATCAATTCTTCTTCCCACCACCAAACAAAGTGTCTGTAATTTTCTTAATTTCGAAGGAAACTCTTTTTTCCCTTTCTTTAAATCTCAATTATTTTCAAACCTTTCGAGCAAAAAGCTACACGCATCTATACATTCATAGCCTACTATCCACTATTTTCTGATTCTTTGAATATTTTTACAATGGAAAACTCTCTTGTTAACCTGAATAAATATATTAAAAGCAGTGGCTTTAATTAGGGGAAAACGGGAGACACTTGCTCCCCGCTATATTTCTAAAAATAATTCTTTTGAGATTTCAATTGAAAAATGCCTTTTTTGTGTTTTCACTGAAAAATTTGAAAAAAACAATAACAGTAGAATCGTCCACCTATAATTCGAAAAATACATTGCCCCCTCCCCCTAATTTTTGTGAATTGACACCACTGATTAAAAATAGAGTAAAGAATAAAGATATATAACATGCATACTGATAAATTGTCTTGTAATTTCAACTTTCTTTTTAGAAATCACGTCCTAACCATGCAATGGCTTATGCATTGAACTGTTTATACTTCATCTAAAATGACAAAAAAATATTAAAAACTTGAGCTTTACAATAACTGTTTAATTATTTTTAGGTAAATTGGCTAGCTTATTTTCAAAGATATAGAACAACACAATAATATTTTCAAAAGAAGAAAATTTTATTCTCAAATATAAAAATAACAGCATATCAATTGTGATTAGGAGTTGTTACACTGGCGGATCCAGGCCCCCCCCAAGATTTTTCTGGTGCCCTCTTTCCCTTTTTATATTTCAGTCCTGTTTATTTTTCTTGTTTATTTTTTTAGAATAAATTTGTAAACTTGGTCAATTATTGGCACCTTTGTCACATTGCCCCCCTCCAAGATTAGGCTCATTGGCACCCTTGTACTGTTATTATAAAAATAACAGTAAATCAATTGTGGTTACGAATTAACACACTGGCGGATCCAGGGGGATCCCCCAAGATTGTTTTCTGGTGCCCTCTTCCCTTATTTTTTTCTTTTTTTCATTTTTTTTAGAATAGATTTGTCAATTTGGTCAATTATTGGCACCTTTGTCACACTGGGCCTTTCCCAAGATTTTGATCTAGATCCGCACCTGAGTTAACATAATACAAGATAAAAGCAAATGCCACAAACAACAGGAAAAAACAATGCGTAAAATAGTCGAAGTTACAAAATTATTCGAATCGAGTGAACTGATAAGTAGATGATTGTTGGAAGAAATCCATAATTAAAAATATTTATTGCAAATAAATACAATGTATATGTCTATAAAAGTGATCTACCGAGGAGGTGGCCACCTTCCGCTATCTGGTGTAAATCTCCAAAAGCCACGTGTGCCCACAGTTCCGGCACGCTTTGCACAGTTTTTGCCACGCTTGGTAGATATCAGTTGGTGTACATGATTTCTGAAAGGGGGTGCCTTCTTGTGATCTGCAATACTTGTTTAGGAGCGATTATTAGCAGGGGTCAGTGCCTCAAGGGCGGATCCAGGATTTTTTTTTCGGGGGGGGGGGGTCCTAATTTTTGACTTTTTCGGGGGGGGGGGTGGGGTACTAATTTTTGACTCAGTTTTCGACTAATTTTACTGATTTTTACCTAGGTTTTACTAATTTTCGACTCGGTCAAAAATTTCGGGGGGGGGGGGGGTTCAAACCGGGTAAACCCCCCCCCCCCTGGATACGGTCTTGCAGTGCCTCCTGGGAAATATGAATGATTAAAATCCAAATTGTTCAAGGACAAATCTTTTTGTGTCCAGTTGCATATTATCCGTTGTTATTTCTTATTCTCATGACATCCAATATTTCCTGAGGTTTACAACTGAATAAATTTATCGTTATCTTATGAGGGCGAATGCTACCGTATCGTTAGTTGGTATATTAACTTGGCAATCTTCATTTTTAACTATTACTCGTAGTGCCGTTTAACTGTTTTCAATCCTAGATTTCTACCTCGAAAACCGGGTCATTTTCTTGTAAAACTAAATATCGTAACCGACAGCATGACACAGACACTTATCCTATTCCCCCAGCTCCTTTCAGGCTAATTTTATTTCCAGTTAAAATGTCTCAAAAACTTATATTCCAGAATTAGTAAAAGCTATGGGGAGGGGTTACGAACTGTCTGTCACTTGGCAAATATAGTCTTCGACCTTTAATCATAGGCCCATTAACTCCTCCTTGGTTTAGGTGCCACATCTCAATCTCCGTTCCTTTCGTGTACATGAAGTGTTTCTATACGTTAGAGCCTTGAGATAAGAGCAAGATTCATATAGTAAGCCATATATACACAGGATCCCATTTCTAATTTATAGGTGTGCTAGTCTGTTTATTTTCAGAGTTTCTTACTCTAAAGAGCCAATTTCTTCCAGTTCTGCACGAGCGACGGGAAGTTTTCTTGTTCTCTTTCAAATCAACGCAATGCTTGTCTATCTTTTTGTAGGCTTTTTGTGGCAAGTTTTATAGTAATTTAAGGTGTAGGTACAATTTTTACCAGGCGATCAATGGTGTCAATTTGCAAAAACGTAGAGGGGAAAAATTTATTTTTCAAAATGAGGGGGGGGGGGGTATTTTAATTTAAAAAAATTCTTTGATGAAAAAACAAAAATAGGTATTTTTCAATGAAAATATCCCTAAAAAGGTGTCCTCACAATTGGGTAAGAGAGGGGGATAAATACCCTCCCTCCCAATTGACACCCCTGCGGGGGGGGGGTTCTTCTTTACTGGAAAACGACAGTAATAGTAGAATAAGACGCTATGAATTACAATATCTTGTACAAGATATTATTGAACCTACTCTTTGGTTGATAGTTAATTGGAAAACAGGTTGGATTCAACAAGCACCTCCACCCGATACTCCAAAAGTGTCCTTTTTTAATACAGTGGCAATAATATAGCAGCAAACAGAAGTCATTTTCGTCAATTTTTTGGAAGAATTGTATTTCTGTTTAGCTGATCTAGGGTTTTCTCGCTTTGCTAAATATGTATACAAAATACAAAAGATAATTTTTCTTTCAAAATTTTGAAAACAGATTCTATGTTTAGGTTCGTAGGTGCTCGTAGAGATGCGTAGTTGCTCAGCTATGCAACTTTTAACATTATATCTCCAGTCTGGTATCCTAGCATACAAGAGCGCACTTGCCTTTAAAATCCAGGAATCATGGATCCCATTTAGTCTTCTTTCGCTTTTACACCCTTCAACAGGGACCTGTTTTACGGAATTCCTATTTAAGCTTGGATTCGCTCAATTCTTTTTTCGGTCAGCCATCAGCCACAAAGTAAAAATTGACACATTTTCTACGAAAAAATTGCGCGTGGGAAAAATAGCATGAATAGGAAAAAAAAACAAAAAAAAAAACAAAGCTTGCTCTTAGTTTATGAGGAGTGGGAACTTCATTTATTGGAACCCAATTTTGTATTAAATTTTGGAAATATAGCAAGATTTCTCCATCCAGGTTGATTTAGGGAAGTGTCGGATGATACGCCCCCCCCCCCAACCACGCATTGCACTCCTGGCCAAAGACAGCAAATTTGGAGATCGGTACCTGTGGCCATAAACTATGACCTCGGCCATAAACTATGACCTCGGCCATAAATTTATCCCCGTCTTTGTTTAAATTTTACTAGTTAATTAAGCCAACAAATTTTCAGAATACTGCAGAAAGAACTTCACTTGTCGAATCAGACACAAAATTTAACAAATAGCCTAAATATCTCAATTGTCATTGAGGCATTTTTGTTGGGTAGAGGTAGATTATGACGTGAAGAATATACTGGGAATTATTTCAGTTATGGATTCAAGGCATAGTTATGGGCAGATCATCAATAAGCTGAAATGCTATAAATAAATGATATGGATAATGCAGAGGATGTTTTAAATTTCAAAGTACCAAAGAATCAATTAAAACTGTTGCGCAATATTTTCTAACAATCATCCGCTTCTAATATTAGTAAGAAACAGCAAGGTGAGTACAATACGACAAAGCTATATTTCTAACCCTTTTTTATTTATAATTTTATTCACCCCTAACAAGAATACAAGATGTCTTTCTGTAATTTCTAAGGTACTTTATTTTGCAAGCCCACGTTCCTACAGTCTGCAATTAAAATACCATGACATTTTTTCTTCTTTTCTAAGAAAAATATGAAATGTTAGAGATGCAATAGCACGAATCTTTTTCCAAGGTTTGTATTAAATAAAAACAAACAGAAGCAAGGGAGAACAATTGAATGAAATTCATTATATTCTAATGCTTCTTAATGACTTCCATATTCAATAAGATTTCAAAACGATAGTTTCTATAAAATCCTCGTTCTGAAATTAAATACAGCCTCATGAATAAATGATAAATAATTTTTTCTAATATTTCAACACGAAAGGTTTGTCTAAAATTTTGAAGACTCTTGGCTTTCCCAGCTGTATTTCTAAAGTCTGAAAGATTAAAAAAAAAATAAATATTATAACCTAGGGAAAAAAGAATCAACTCAATGTTAGTTTCAAATATGTCAAAGTTCTAGGAAAAACTTGATCAAGGCCTACACAGTGGCTTCAATTAACAGAAATGTAGAGGGTAGAAGGGGGTTAAATGTGTTTTTCACGGTCTAGGGGGTCAATTTTACTGTTTTTTTTTATTTTTGCACCGAAATTACAGAAAAGGCGTTTTCAATGAAAATGCCCCCCCCCCCCAAAAAAAAAATGTATTTTTAAAATTAAAGGGGGCAGTGTAAAAAATATCTAAAAAAAGTCCCCCCCACCCTTAATTGACACCCTTTGGCCTACAGTGAGAGAAAAGTAGAGTCTAAGCCATTTTGGTTTTTAGACAAAACAGGGCAGACTTGTGTTAGCATAATTTTCAACGCCTTACAAGTACGGAGTGGGTGGATGTAGGGGTTAGAAAATCCAAATTTGGACTGCAGTTTAATATTCGTACCACAACAAATTTTGCAGTTATCAAAAAACCGCCATACTGTAATCAGACACGTACCCGAAAATTTTTTCGGAGGCCCAATAATAAAACTAAATTTGAGGGGGGGGATAATAAAGAACAAATTTTATTTGATAATTTGAACAAAAAGAGCCAAAAATTTTAAATTTGGTGGATCTTGGCCCCGAGGCCCCCACACTTTCTCCCCTCTGTGCACGGTCCTGACTACAATTTTAGCAAATTACCTGTGAGGTTATCTCTTTCAAATTCTAAAATATTCATAAAAGATACGAACAGGGAAATTTTGGCTTTGGATTGACGGAATGGCTTTGAACTTATTTTTTTCCAATTTTAGTACCCTAAAAAAGAGCTACGGCTCCTCTCTCCAGATATAAATTCATTGCTAAGCCCCACGCCCCTCCCCTTTGCCGTTCATCCAAACACAGTTTATATAATGTTTCGAATCGAAATTTTGGATGGGACTTAGTAAAAGCATATAAAACATTCCTCTCGAGGACCATATGGGTCATAGTTACAAAAAAAAAAAAAATCAGCAAGACAAAAACTTGAGGAAAAGATACTTGCAAAGAACAGCAACACACCAGCTCCACCCCATTATGCTTATACTTGTCTTTTCAAAATCCTCTTCCATTATCTTACCAATCCTCCGTCCTCACAAAAACTCAACCTGGGATGCATATAGCAGATAGTAAGTAAATTATAAAGTAAATAATCATTAAAAGTCATAAAAGGTACTATGCTTGTGTTAAATTATGAGCCATTAAAGATAATTATGTCTTGGAGCAGCTCTAAAAATTTTGAAAGCAAAATCAGTTGAAAATAATTTGTTATGCGAATTTATTTTGCTAGTATGGAACTTTTGAGATATAGAAACTTCTCAATTTGAGTCCTGGCAATGATGCGCAATAATGCGTTGAATGTGATTGAATTAACTTGTATATAACAATGCATTATCTGCCTTTATAATGAAGGCATGCTTGTGTTAAATTATGAGCCGTTAAAGAGAATTATGTCTTGGAGCAGCTCTAAAATTTTGAAAGCAAAATCAGTTGAAAATAATTTGTTTTGCGAATTTATTTTGCTAGTATGGAACTTTTGAGATATAGAAACTTCTCAATTTGAGTCCTGGCAATGATGCGCAATAATGCGTTGAATGTGATTGAATTAACTTGTATATAACAATGCATTATCTGCCTTTATAATGAAGGTAGAAAATTATGACATTGAACGACATACTATAACGCCCTCTGAATGTTATCTCTTTAATCTTCTGCTTATAAACATTGAAATGACATAAAATTCACCATCTTGCTAGTATTTGACAGTTTAAATTTAGCATTTGAATTTGTGGGGACATCCTAAGTACCAATTAACACTAATGCCTGCCAGATAGGGAAATTACACTGAATGATCATTTCTACCTTGATTTGCAGTGAATGTGATGAGGTTGGAATCTAACGATACAAAAAAGAGAAGAAATATGGAGCATGTGAATATATTGCTAAAAGTTTAACCCTCTTTTGAAAGGGAAAGTAAGCATAGATGGATAGATAGATATTTGTTGCTTTAAAGTCGCTGAGGGCAATGGCAAAAAATAAAAAAATAACCCAAGATAATAGCACATGATAATAACACACATAACGAAACATGGTACATAACAATGACAATGAAAAAACATAACAATTGCAAAACAAAAACTAGTAAAATTAAGCACTTAATACAATAAAACTAAATCACATAATTACGCAGGTCGCACAGATGATAGATAGGTAGCCTACTAAATGCTTTAAACCCACAATGGCCAAAGCTATAAAATTAAAACAATAAATGCTTAAAGCCTACCCCCCCTCACCTTTAAAAAAATCTTTCTATACGGGTCATTCCCTATTTTCTATAATTTGCAATCGTTTTTATTGTTCCATAATATTTTGATCCCGTTTCTGAGACCAACCCCTTACTTGACCCCAAACTACTAGAAACGCATATATCAATGAAAAAATGTAATATAATCCTTTGGATTTACTGAGAGACCATCAATAAAAACACATCAGATTTTTTAGATGCATATTTTTTTGTATTATACATTTTTGTGTACTAGCCTCCAATAATGTGGTGTTTTTTATTCTGTTTTTACTCATGAAATATAAATGTTTACAAGTCATATTATTTTTGTGTGTGTTTTGTACACCCTTGATTCATCTGGGTTCCAATTCATATTTTGTT
Organism: Artemia sinica; assembly: GCA_027921565.1. Classification (NCBI taxonomy): domain Eukaryota; kingdom Metazoa; phylum Arthropoda; class Branchiopoda; order Anostraca; family Artemiidae; genus Artemia; species Artemia sinica. The sequence continues at coordinate 31,313,847 of CM051270.1, forward strand.
TTTGTTTTTGTTGTTTTTTTTTGTTGCAAAAGAAGCTGTATATCAAAGCTCAAATCAACTGAGGCTGCAAAAAAAAGAAAAAAAAAAAAAAAATCTAGTGGATATTGATCTCTTTTTCATGATGTTAAGCAGCAACCAACGGTAACACCACATTAGTAAAAACAAAGAAAGCCAAGACATGGGTTCAAAACACAGTTAACTACACCAAGGTATCGTGAAGTCTGTAGCGGGAGTAAATGACACTGCACGCTCATTATTGACCATGACTTTACTATTGTGCCTCTGACCATACCTTCTTTTTTTGGAGATTAATAAAAAAAGCTTTCCGAAAAATAAGTTTTTCAAAGAAAAGTAAAGGTCATTTTAAACTTAAGCTCAGCAGATACAAATACCTATTAAAATTCAAACTCAAAACGACCAGAAATTACTATTAAAGAATAAATGAAACCCAAAACGAACAGAAATTAAAAAGACAATCATAGGAAAAACATACAACAAGTAATAATATAAATGAATAAATAGATCTTAAACCGAGTAATGCTTAGACTGAATATGAAAATCAAGCTTAAAACGAAAAAAAAAATATTTTGCTATTGAAGTATAAATGAAACTTAAAACGAACAGAAATTAAATAATCAATCAATGCAAACAAACATACAATATATATTAATATAAATGAATAAATAAATCTTAAAACAAGTGGAACTTAAATTGAATAGGCAAATCAAGCTTGAAACGAACAAAATCACTACAAACAAGAGTTTGGGTATCGCCTCCTTCTCTCACTCTAAAAGTCAAAAACCTACTGCGTCATTGACGCTTTACTGAAAGCCAATTTTATTACAAATATTTTCTTTTGTACTTACTATTGAAAATAAATATTAAAATTATAGTAAAATTTTGAACTGATGAGCTTTCAGCAATTAATATCATTATACATCAAATATTCAGTTTAATTTATTAGTTCTTTCTAAAGTTGTTCAAGACAAATATAGTTTCACTACAAACAAGAATTTGGATACTGCCCCCTTCCTTAACTGCAAATAAAAACCAAAAGCCTACTGCGTCATTGGCGCTTCACAGAAAACGAATTATATTACAGATATTTTCTGTTCCAGTTCTTCCAGCATTGAAAATAAAAATAAATTAGAGTGAAATAAATTTTTGAACTGATGGATCTTCTAACAACTAATATCGTTATATACAAAATATTCAATTTGATGTCGTTTATACTTTCCAAGACTGTTCAATACGCATATAGTTTTCAGCAAAGCGCCAATGACGCAGTAGGTTTTAGACTTTTATAGTGAGAGAAGGATCCGATACCCAAACTCTTGTTTGTAGTGATTTTTGTTTGTTTCAAGCTTGATTTGGCATTAATATCTATTGTATGTTTGTTTGCATTGATTGTTTATTTAATTTCTGTTCGTTTTAAGTTTCATTCATGCTTCAATAGCAAAATATTTTTTTTCGTTTAAGCTTGATTTTCATATTCAATCCAAGCATTACTCGCTTTAAGATCTATTTATTCATTTATATTATTACTTGTTGTATATTTTTTTCTTAAGATGTTTATTTAATTTCTGTTCGTTTTGGGTTTCATTTATTCTTCAATGGTAATTTCTGGTCGTTTTGAGTTTGAATTTTAACAGGTATTTGTATCTGCTGAGCTTAAGTTTAAAATGGCATTTACTTTTCTTTGAAAAACTTATTTTCTGGAAAGTTTTTTTTTAATTAATTTTGTTCGTTTTTGATTGCAAAAAGTTTTTAAAAATTCCTTATTTCAAAATCAAACTTAAAAAAAAAAAATCAAATGTTCATCAAAGTATCAAAACTGGCATCAAAGTAACACTATCAAAGTGAAAAAAGTTTGCCCCCTTTGAAGTGAGCACCCTTAAAAGTTTATACAACGACCCCTTCTATATGAAGTGCCTCTGGGATAAAAATAAATGGAGTTTGGTGGGAGGCTAGCTGCCCTCCGATCACTTTTTACTCTAAAAGTGAATTACAAATTTCAATTTCCAATCAAATGAGCCCTCTGTGAAGTTCATACGAGCATCTCTTCCATAACAACCATATGTGCCCCCCAGGGCATAACTTACAACGCCTACCCTCGGGCCCTGGGGGGGGGGAGGGTGTCGACATCGGAGTTTTTGTTATTTGAACTTTGAAGTATTTTTAACAAAATGTCTACCTGAAATTTTTATCTGATGCATTTAGGGCGTGGATGGAGGGGGGTAGTTGCCCTCCAATCTCTTTTGACTCTCAAAAACTGAACTAGAACTTTCAATTTCCAATCAAATTAGCCCTCTCTGAAGTTTTTACGAGTATCCCTTCCATAAGAACCATATATTCCTCCAGGGCATAACTTACAACGCCTGCCTTCGGGCCCTGGGGGGGCCTGTGTCGACCCCGGAGCTTTTGTTATATAGTCTTTGAACTATTTTTAAAAAAATGGCCATCTCAAAGTTCTTATCAGGTGGGTTTAAGAAAAAAGGGCGCGGGGGGGGGGGGCTAGGTGCCCTCCAATCTGTTTTGACTCTTAAAAAGTGAACTAAAACTTTCAATTTCCAATCAAATGAGCCCTCTTGGAAGTTTATACGAGCATCCCTTTCATAAGAACCATATATGCCCCCAGTGCATAACTTACAACGCCTGCCCCAAGGTCCTGGGGGGTTGTGTCGACACTGGAGTTTTTGTTATATAATCTTTGAACTATTTTTAACAAAATAGCTATCTCAAAATTTTTATCGGATGTATTTGGGAAAAAAAGGCGTGAAGGGGGGGGGGGTGGGTTACCCTCCAATATCTTTTGACGCTTAAAAAGTGAACTAGAACTTTCAATTTCCAATCAAATGAGCCCTCTCTGAAGTTTATACCATAAAAACCATATATGCCCCCGGGGCATAACTTATAACCCTTGCCCTGAAGACCTTGAGTGGGGGGGAGGGTCATGCTCAAAGATATAATTTCGAGAGCCTTCAACTATGCTGAACAAAATGGCTATCTCAAAATTTTGATTGGAAGTTTTTGGGGAAATGGTGGGCGTGGAAGGGGTGTTAGTTGCCTTACAAACACTTTCGACTATTAAAGTGGGCACTAGTCATTTAAATTTCCACTGGAATGAGCCCTTTTTGAAGTTTCTACGACAGCGCTTTCTATAAAAACCTTATATGCCCCCAGGGCATAACTTACAACCCTTGCCCTGAGGGCTGTGGGGGGGGGGGTTGTCATCCTCAAAGACCTAATTTCCAGAATTTTCAACCACGTTGAACAAAATGCCTTTCTCAAAATTTTGATTGGATGTGTTTGAGGATAAGGTGGGCGTGAGAGGGGGTTAGTTGCCCTCCAATCACTTTCGACTATTAAAATGAGCACTAGCCCTTTGAATTTCCAATTGAATGAGCCCTTTTTGAAGTTTCTACGACAAAGCTTTCTATAAAAAGCGTATATGCCCCAGGGCATAACTTACAAACCTTGCCCTGAGGGCTGTGGGGGAGTGTCCTCTTCAAAACATAATTTCTATGTGGAAATCAACTACGTAGAACAAAATGGTTGTCTCAAAATTTTGATTGTATGTGTTTGGGGAAATGGTGGGCGTGGAAGGGGTGTTCGTTGCCTTCCAATCACTTTTGACCCTTAAAAAGGGCACTAGAACTCTCGATTTCAAATCGAATGAGCCCCCTTTGAAGTTTTTACGACGACCCCTTCCATATGAAGTGCCTCTGGGGAAAAAAAATAATAATAATAATAATAATAAAACATTGGAGTCGTATGACCTTTACTATAGGCAACGCTACAGCGTTGCCTCTGACTGTAATCGGTGCTACAAATGCACCTCTGTTCTGTTCTTGTAAGGATATATGCATCTTCTTTTAGGAGGGTGAATATTTGGGGAACCCCTAACTATTCTTAATTTGAAAAACGCGAATATGAATACACAGGCGTCAGTCAGGTGAGGAGGGGGGTAAGGGAGGCCAAGTGCCCTTCAATATTTTTTGCCCTCCTCCCTACATTTTTGGAAATGCTTTTTTCGGAGGTATTTTCATTTTAAAATGTCTTTTCTTTTGGTATTTTCAATTGAAAATATGACAAATTTACCTCTCTAGATTTTTGAAAAATAAATACACTTTGCCCTTTCCCGCTCAATTTTCTTGAATGACGCCATTGGATGATTTCCACGGATATTACGAATTATTATAGAAGGAATTGCAAGAATTATGATATTTTTAAGTTTGGAGGGTGGGCTTCCCCACCTACTTGTTGAATTCCTGACTAGGGCATTTCAAATATTATAATCTGTACACCAACAAACTTCTTTACTGGGTTTTAAAATTTTAAGTTCTTTTAGTGCAAAACTCTTTTGAAAAGAAACTGCTTTTAATTATTTTGAAAAAAATATATTATATATTAATCTACTTTGCAAAATATCCGCATCAGTAATCACCTGAATTTATAGCAATATTGTAAAAATATCCCTACTTAAGGCCGTATCCAGGGGGAAGGGGTTAGGGGGTTTGACCTCCCCCTGAAATATTTGTCCGACTCGTAAAATCGTAACAAAAATGAATATAAACGAAGTTTGATGCGCTTTCAAAGTTATTTTTTACCCCCCCCCCCCTCCCCCCCCCCCCCCGAAAAAATCCTGGATAGGGTCCTGTCACCGCTAATGATATTCGGAAATGCTTCGTGGAATGGCAATGCAAAAGGTTGTTGTAAACAATTTTAATCCTTTATTGCTTACTCAGTATTAGGTTAGTCCAGCATAGGGGAAAAGAAACAAGAGCCCTTTTGGAAATATACAAACCACCGGAGTTGTTCAAAACATTAAGAAGTTTATTCCGATGAACTCGGAGAGGGTTAATCGACATATAGTTGGATTAACAAGTCAATTCAACTTAATCGGAAGAACACGCTCTAATAAACAGGGGAAGTAGGAAGTTGAGGGATGACCTCAAAAAAATCTGTGGTTCTTTTCATTTTTTCCCCATATCCATCCACCATCAAGGCTGCATCAATTCTGGAGGCGTTTTCTGTTAAAGGGGGGGGGGGGTATAAAAACTTTACAAAACCCAGCAAGAATTTGCTTATATGTATTTTTGCTACTTCTTGTGAGTCAGTCAACATTTTGGGGGCGGGGGGTATTCTAACCTTGTACCCTCCCTCCCCCTGGATTCGGCCATGTCCACCATACTTATTTTTTTTTAATCAGATGAAAATAAAATTTTAAACGAATAAAACTTTCAATGAAAATCACTAAAGCAAAATATAGTACTAATATTCCGATCTCACGAGCGGAAGTGTCCCCTAAATCTCTAAAGCAAATATAAATGGTTGGCTAAATTACCAGTTTTTTTTCAAAAATTTCCCTCCTTCCATCGCTTGCAAAATCTTCCCGGATATATGATCGATCTGTGCGTACGTGGCTGCTTAAGTAACTTGACTAAAATTGTTTCTCCATTACTGCTTGAAACGGTTATATCGGAATATTTTTGTTTTGTTTTTGGAACCTTAGCTCTCGACGTATCAAAAGTATTTCAAGGAAACTTAAATCTAAAAGTGCCGCATTTGGCTAAGCGATGCGAGAACTCATTTGTTGAGTGACTGGGATTTGTAGTTACGGTTTTCATTACAATTTAGCATTATATGGGTCTAAAACAGAAATCAATCACACAGACAAAATGGTATTCCAAAATAAAATACATATATAAATGAAAATCTCGCATACTAACCCCCGAAGGCCTCCCGGCGTGCCTCCAAACCTGGAGGTGCACTTGCTCAGGCACCCATGCTCCAACACTTTGCCTGAATTAAAAGCAGAAAATTCACTGGTTTCCAAAGAGATTAAACATATAAGGCATGAGGACAAATTTATAAAATACACTTTTGAGTCCAGAAATCCAACCTGGTAGGGTTGAACTATAGTCTTTATACAAGTAAAATAAAGAAAAGAGAAGAATTGTTCGTTTTAAGTTATTTACAAAATTTGTATTTTTCTCAGTTTGACCTCGATCTCAAGTACTGTTCAGACTCTGCGGTACTCATATTTTCCTTGGAAGCAATTGAAACGCAAGTGCGTCTATTTGAGTGTCATTTACTTGTTCACAAGTGGATACAGATCCGATGTTAAGGAATGGGGTATCAACAGATTTTTACACGAAGACGATAAGGTTCTTATTTTCCCAGAGGCCCTTTCCCTAATCTTTAGGGGGGAGACACTTCAACCTCAGTGTTTAGTTATACATATATCGATACTTTGGATATATCTATGCTTAAGTAATTAATAAATTAGGTTTGAATAATTATAACTTGAGTTGATCTTTGATGTGTATTTCTATATTTACGAAAAAGTGTGGTTTAATATGTCCTATGATGAGATTCTGAACTGTCCATCACCCTAATAAGAGCGTAGTCATTGGTTTTGATTGGTTTTCTTTTGAGTTGCAATCATCCTTTTATGAAAATTACATATCAGTTTAACTATCATTTATGATGGATGGGAATACTCAGCTCAACACAATGAGTACTATTTAGAGCGTCCGTATCAAGTAAATTACTATTTTGTAAATTCTGATGAACAATGGGGAATGTTTGAAATTCTATGATAAAAGTATACATAATCTCATCAAGCTGTCGTTAAGAAGTGTTGCAACTTAAAGGATATAAAAGGTAGTGGAAGAAATTATAAAAATATAGATTTCTTCATACGTTCTTAACATTCTTTCAGGAAAAGCAGTCAATAAAAAAAAAATTGAAGACGGTTTCATAAGGCGAGAGAGAGAGAGAGAGAGGGGGGGGAAGTGGAGAGGGAGAAAGAGAGAGAGAGAGAGAGTAATTAATTAAACAATCGTGGTAACGAACTGTAACTTATTAAAATATAACTTTCATTTTAGTACGAATATGAAAAGAATCTATTTTTTATAGTGATTCTAAACATACATAATTCGTTAATTTTTTAGTTTAGTAGTAAACATTTTTTGGCACTAGAACATTAGCAGCATTTTCGAAATAAAGATTAAAAATCCCTTCAAAATTTGAGCGATCTTCACGAAAACCATAAAAACTATGAAATCCAACATGCCCGAGGACCCTAAAACATACTTTTCACTCTGATTTATACAAAATATGAAACTTTGTACCTTTTATTTCGAGAATGATGGTAACAGATGCCTGTTTTGTTTTGTTTTGTTTTTTTTTAATCAGGGACGATTGCATCGAGTCGTTGTTCATAAATTATCAGAATAAATATTCATAAATTATTCAAATTATCCATTCAAATAAGAGTTTGAAGTTATTAAGTCTTTTTAACCATCAATGGAGATCCCTTCACGGCAAAGTGCCAATAGCTGCCACTTGTCCTGCAAAACAACAATTTTACCCTAGATAGGGCCAAAGTTTCTTTGAGGAGAAAATAAACTTTCCAATGGGGATAAGTACATTTACTAGACAGTGAAAACAGATACAAAAATCTGGATATTTCGACTTACTGCGATCGTCATCAGCAGAAATACTGTTGACGATTGTCTTCAGTGTTTCTGCTGATGCCGATCGCTGTATATATGGTCGAAATATCCAGACTTCTGTATCTGTTTTCACTGTCTAATAAATGAACTTATCCCCATTTGAACGTTTATTTGTTCGTCATAGCTAAAGACTGAAAATTGGCGCATTTTTACGTACTTGACAGAATAATAGTTTTTTCAATTTTCCTTTTTGTTCTGTGGGGCAAGTACAATATAATTTGACAATTCTCATGAATCGTATAAGCCAATTTCGCTTCTAAGATAATAAAATCAATTCAACCGTTTTTTCTAACTTTCCCATGATCACGGAATACGCATGGAAATTTCTTTCATTTTATTCAGAAAAATGAACGACAATCGGAAAAATTCTCCATCAGTTTTTTCGCAACTGGAATCTCTACACAAAAAACGAATGATTGGATCTTTATTATTGTTACAATCCTGATGCATACAAAAATCCCCCCATATCCAGATCTAGATGCTCCCTCACATTCTGGTATTACGGCTGTCACAAATTGGAATCGTGGGAAATAAACTTTTCTTCTTTTTTTCTATTCGATTCTGAAAAGAACAGTTTGATTCACGGGGTCTTGCCTTACAAATCATAGGCTTCTTTTCTTTTAAGAAATGTAACAGTCTTAGCCTTTAAACAAAGGGAATTAATATATATATATATATATATATATATATATATATATAATATATATTATATATAATATATATATATATATATATATATATATATATATATATATATATAATATATATATATATATATATATATATATATATATATATATATATATAATATATATATATATATATATATATATATATATATATATATATATGATATATAGTATATACTATATATATATATATATATATATATTATATATATATATATATATATATATATATATATATATATATATAATATATATATATATATATATATATATATATATATATATATATACACATACACACATATATATATATATATATATATATATATATATATATATATATATATATATATATATATATATATATATATATATATATATATATATATATATATATATATATATATATATATATATAATATATATATATATATATATATATATATATATATATATATATATATATATAATATATATATATATATATATATATATATATATATATGACTGTCTGAATAAGAGATTTAACTGTTTCTTTACTTTTACAAGCAAAATTCCCGTAAAAATGACCGTAATCCATCAAAATATAAGAAATGAGCTATTAGTGAGGGCTGAAGCCCTAAGCTTCTGCCTGAGTGAAAAGACGGTATGTTTCAAGGGCCAAAGGCCCAAGCTACGAACAATTTTAACCGAGTAAAGCGAGGGTCATCAAAAAGCCCATGAAGTGGTCTTTTTCGTGAAGTACCTTATAAAAAGGATACGTTACGTTACAAATCCGGGAAAATTCGGGCACATAAAAAGATGAAATAAGATCTTTTTTTATCTATAAGCCCTTAGATTATGAAAACTAAGCCTTTTTTTTAAACACTAGCTAGATAAAAATAATAAACATAGCAAATTTTTAAAACATAGGATAAGATGTATCTCAAATTTTTGTATTTTTATTGTTATATGATAGGCAGGCATATGCACGGAATTAGGTTCTTGGGGCTCAAAAATTTCTCTTAGCGACACAAGTTCGAAAGAAAAAGTAGAAATAGGCGTGTTGTATGAACAATATAAGAAGGTATTCGGCTAAATGTAAAAATTCGAAGATCTTCTTTTTTTCAGGATTTCCTGTGCGCGTTCCTGACCTGAGGCACGCTGTAAAAAAACTGAAATAAGTTTTTTTGTCTCAAAACAATCAAAAAACCCATACGTTGGCTATGAGATAGTTAAAAGCCTTATTATATAAGCCACGGCCGTATCCAGGATTTTTGTTCAGGGGGGGGTTTTACTAATTTTTGACTTTTTTTTTTGGGGGGGGGGGGTTTACTAATTTTTGACTCAGTTTTCGACTAATTTTACTGATTTTTACCTAGGTTTTACTAATTTTTGACTTATTTTCGAGTCGGTCAAAAATTTCGGGGGGGGGGGGGTTCAAACCGGGTAACCCCCCCCCCCCCCCCCCCTGGATACGGCCTTGATATAAGCTATTACAAACTCGAATTATAAAAAAAAGCGGGATGAGAAGAAGAATGCGACTCTATACAATTTTCCATAAGGCAAACAAACAATTTTTGATATGTTCAATCAAGGTCGTATCCAGGAGGGGGGGGGGGGGTTAACGGGTTTGCCCCCCCCCCAAAAAAAAAAATTGTCTGGCTCATAAAAATGCCTATGAACTACTTTTTATGCGTTTTTTTTAAGTTTTCTTGTAAACACACACCCCCTCCCTAGATACACCAAAAAATCCTGGATATTCCCTTGCGTAAAATTGTTATCATTGATACTAAAAAATAATAGTAATTATCGTTCAGTAACTTTTTGTGCTCAAAACACTGTAAAACCAAATAAATACCCCTTTGACTGTCTATAAATGAATAAAAATTCTTGCATTTCATCCTGTCGCTTTCCATCGTGTGTTTAGAGTAATGCTTTGTATTGTTTCAAGGGATTAATAGCTCCGAAAGAAGAGTTAGGGGTAAAAGTGAGCGAAGTTCCTAGTAAGCAAACAGGAGTAAAATAATTTTCGCCTATCATAAACAAAGGAAGGTAGATCAAAATAATGAAAAAAAAATGTTGATTTCACTTCTAATTGAACACTAACAGAAATTTACAAATGCAGAAACAGATGTTGTTAGCACACCGTATCCTGAAGTCACATCTTCAGTGGCAAAGGGGTGCTAGCCACTAATAGTAACTAATTCCTTGGATTTCACTAATGCGAGGACTTCTTAAGATGTCAATTTACTAATAACCAACAGAAGCAATAGTTACTTCTGTGTTGTTATAGAGTAACTCATTGATTACAAATTCTAATTTTGAGGTCTTTACATGGCAAAGCCGTATCCAGGGGGAGGGAGCTAGGGGTTTTGACCCCCCTCAAATTTTTTGTCTGACTCGTAAAAACTTACCAAAAATGAATAATAACAAATTATTGATGCGTTTTTCAAATTTTTTTGTACCACCCCCCCTCCCCCCCCCCGAAAAAAAGTCCTGGATACGGCCCTGTAACATGGAGTAATTATTGTTTTTCCTGGTTTGATTGGCTTTCTTTTTATTCTCTTTTGATTTTAGAGTCCTTCTTTTTCTTAGTCTCGCGGTTTGAATTCTTTCCCCTTTTCAAAGTCGAGGACATCTTGTCAGGGTACAGGCGATAATATTCGTTTCATTATTTTTCTTCTTCTTTGTGTTTCTACTGGCCACAATCCCCTGGTTTTCATGGTTTTCTTCCTTGGTCTTAGAATATTATTAAATAAAAAATAAGTTTTTTTTAAATGAAAGTAAGGAGCGACATTAAAACTTAAAATAAATAGAAATTATTCCGTATATGAAAGGGGCTGTCCCCTCCTCAACGCCTTGCTCTTTACGCTAAAGTTTGACTCTTTCTCACAAGTCTATTTTTTAAAACCATAAAGAACTTTAGCGTAAAGAGCAAGGCGTTGAAGAGGGGACAGCCCCTTTCATATACGGAATAATTTCTGTTCGTTTTAAGTTTTAATGTCGCTCCTTAGTTTCAGTTAAAAAAACTTGTTTTTTTAAATTTAATTTCTGAAGGTTTTTGAATGCAGCTTTGATTTTGGCTCACCTTACATGAATAATTAAAATGAAATTTGCATATTATATTTACTTTTTTTGGCTAAATGGCTTTCTCGAAATTTTGATCAGACGTAACTTACGAAATAACTTACTTACCAAACTTCTATATTCGTATATTTTTATTACGTAAATGAGGGGTTCTCCCCCTACTCAATACCTCGCTGTTTACGCTAAAGTTCGAATTTTGTTCCAATTCTTTAAGAATGACCCCTGAACCATAAAGGCCGTTTAATTAGAATAGATAGCTTTTTTGAAAGTACTGAACAAACTTTATCGTAAAGAGCGAGGTATTGACTAGGGGAAGAACCCCTTATATACGTAATAATTTCTGTTCGTTGTAAGTTTTAATGTTGCTCCTTACTTTCAGTTGAAAAAACTTGTTTTTTTTATTTAATTTCTGATCATTTTTTTAAATAATGCTGAGAAATCTGCCCCATGACAATATCCTCCATGGAATGATCCTCCCACGTAGCCCCCTCCTCCAACCCCCTCCCCACAAGAAAAAATCCCTTTTGAAATCGTCAGCATACTTCCAAATAAAATATACTATATGTAAACAATGGGCAAAGTTCATAACTTGCAGCCCTTCCCCCGGGGACTGTGGGGGATTAAGTCATCCTCAAAGACATATTTATTAGATTTTCGACTATGCTGAACAAAATGGCTATCTCAATTTGATTTTGATCCGATGACTTTGGGAAAAAATGAGCGTGGGAGGGGGCCTAGTTGCCCTCCATTTTTTTGGCCACTTAAAAAGGGCACTAAAACTTTTAATTGTCATTCAAATGAGCCCTCCTACGATATTCTAGGACCACTGGGTTGATACGATCACCCCTGGGGAAAAGAAAAAAAGCAAATAAACACGCATCCGTGATCTTTCTTCAGGCAAAAAATGCAAAATTCCACATTTTTCCAGATAGGAGCTTGAAACCTCTACAGTAGGGTTCTCTGATACGCTGAATACGATGGTTTGATTTTCATTAGGATTTTATCACTTTTAGGGGGATTTCCCCCTTTTCTCGAAAATTAGGCAAATTTTTTCAGGCTCGTAACTTTTGATAAGTAAGACTAAACTTTATGAAACTTTGAAATCAGCATAAAAATCCGATTCTTTTGATGTATCTACTGGTATCAAAATTCTGTTTTTAGAGTTTTAGTTATTATTGAGCCGGGTCGCTCCTCACTTACAGTCCGTTACCACGAACTGTTTGATTGTTAAGAATGTATGTCCACTCTTCATACTCTTGTCAGTCTATACTCGTGTATCATTTTTGACTTACTGGTAACTTTTTTAGTCAATAAAATCAATAAGAAAATTTAAACTATGAACTAGAAATTTTAGTATTTTGATGACATTTCTTATGGTGGAAAATCGTGAAGAGAGAAGGAAAGAGAAAGGGGGGGGGGAGGGTGAGACCAATTGATATATAACTATTTCTAAGGTGAAACTATATAAGCTAAAAGATATCTACATTATCGAAAGAAAATTTACTTGAATCAGGATTAAAATTTTCCAAAGAATTATATAAATTTCTGTCTATCTATACCTTTCATAGTTTAATGAAGAAAAACCAGTCATTTGCCTATTTATCTTTATTTTTAGACGCATTTATTTGTTTATTCTACATAATGTTCCTTTTTTTCAATAAAAAAATCTTTTGAAAACTATTCCTTGAGAAAAACGACAAATTATACATTGTACTTGAAAGCTTGGTGAATAGAAAATGGTTTTGTGGGAGCTCATGAAAGCAAAATCTGCACTTTGAAGTCAAAAAACCTTTCATGTCCATGTTTATAAAAAGCATCCGGATCTGGCAATACTCTTTTGGAATGTTTCCGACTCATATAATAGTGCCTTATTGGAAATTTTGCATTCAGACTTTTCTAATAGCAGAGGGACTAAAAGAATTGCTTTCTAAGCTAAGAACTATAATGGGACAATAAGCTATTCTGGCCCCTAGAGGAAGATCTAACAGGCCATTTGTAACAAAACGAATACAAGAAAATCAAATGCATAATACTTCCAGCATAAATGGATTTAAAAAGCAAACAAGTTTAAAACCAAAAACTTTAGCTCATCCACTAGTGACAAAAAACAGAACTTGTTCTTTTTCTAATTAAAAGTAGTTTTTGTGTCTATTTACAATAAATATACTTGAAGAAGAATCACTGTTTCTATTCTCAGTCGTTTTTAATCTTCCTGTATCCGTGCTTTTACAGCCACTTATATTAAAAAAAAAAATTATTTAAGCGAGGTGAATCTCTTCGCCTCAAAGTTTTGATATTATCTTAGTCCATGGAAGTTAACAACTCTTAGGAATTATTTAAATCATTTTCTTTCAAAGATGTAGCCAAGGGAGAAAGGGAGGTCTGAGGGGGTTTTAAGCTCCACCCTCCTTGAATAAAAAGTAAAAATATAGCTAAATTGTCTACATGAAATAAATAAAAGATGGAAAAATTGTAAGCGTAAACCTGTGCATAGGACTGAGACCAGGAGATTTTTCAGGAAATAATTTAAAGCATCCCTCCCTCATATAAATAATTTGGAAAAAGTTAAGAGCGCAGGACAACCTTGACTGTTGAGTCTCAAAATATATTTTTTGGACACTTAAGATTCACAGGAAAACAAGATCCCTCTCGTCCTTGAGTGTTAGGTGTGTGAGCATGTAAAGTCTACTTTGAGAGAATACATTTTTGCAAATCAAACAGTTCGTGGCAACGAACTGTAAGTAAGTAAGGAGCGACCCGGCTCAATGGTAACAGAAACTCTAAAAAACGGAATTTAGATACCAATAGATACATCAAAAGAATCAGATTTTAATGCTGATTTCAAATATATAAGTTTCATCAAGTTTGGTCTTACCCATCAAAAGTTCCGTGCCTGAGAAAATTTGGCTGATTTTTGAAAAAAGGGGGAAAGACCCCCTAGAAGTTATAGAACCCTAATGAAAATCACACCATCATATTCAGCGTATAAGAGAACCCTACTGTAGAAGTTTCAAGCACCTATCTAACAAAATGTGGGATTTTGCATTTTTTGCCCGAAGAAAGATCAGGTATGCGTGTTTATTTGCTTTTTTTCTTTTCCCTAGGGGTGATCGTATCGACCCAGTGGTCCTAGAATATCGTAGGAGGGCTCATTGGAATGAAAATTAAAAGTTCTAGTGCCCTTTTTAAGTGGCAAAAAAAATGGAGGGCAACTAGGCCCCCTCCCACGCTCATTTTTTCCCCAAAGTCACCCGATCGAAATTTTCAGATAGCCATTTTGTTCAGCATGGTCGAAAATATGATAAATATGTCTTTTAGGATGACTTAGTCCCCCGAAGCCCCTGGGGGGAGGGCTGAAAGTTATGAACTTTACCCAATGTTAACATATAGTATTGGTTATTGGGAAGTATACAGACGTTTTCAGGGTGATCTTTTCCGGTAGGTGGGGGGGGGATTGGGGGTTATATAGGAGGATCTTTCCATGAAGGAAGTTTTCATGGGGGAAGAGACATTGCTATGAAGGGGGCGCCGGATTTCCCATCATTATTAAAGAAAAAGATCAGAAATTAAAGAGATAAAAAAAAGTTTTTCAACTGAAAGTAAGGAGCAACATCAAAACTTAAAACGAACAGAAAATATTACGTATATGATTGGGTTCACCCCCTAGTCAATATTTCGCTCTTTAAGCCAAATATTTTTTAGTACTTTCATAAGAGCTATTTATTCTAATTAACAGCCTTTGTGATTAAGGGGTCATTTTTAAAGAATTGGAACAAAATTCGAACTTTAGCTTAAAAAGCAAGGTATTGACTAGGGGGCGAACCCCCTAATATACGTATTAAAAATCTATGAATATAGAAGTTCGTTACGTAAGTTAATTCGTAAGTTACGTATATTTATTACTAATAAAAACGTTCGTAAATAAAATTAAACAAGTTTCGAGAAAGCCATTTAACCAAATAAAAGTAAAATTAATATGCAAATTTTGTTTTAATTATTCATGTACGGTGAGCCAATATCAAAACCTGCATTAATTCAAAAACATTCAAGAATTAAATAAAAAAAACAAGTTTTTTTTTAACTGAAAGTAAGGAAAGACGTTAAAACTTAAAACGAACAGTAATTATTCCGTATATGAAAGGGGCTGTCTCCTCCTCAACGCCCCGCTCTTTACGCTAAAGTTTTGTACTGTTTAAAAAAAAACAAGAGTTGTGAGAAAGTCAAACTTTAGCGTAAAGAGCGAGGCGTTGAGGAGGGGACAGCCCCTTTCATATACGGAATAATTTCTGTTCGTTTTAAGTTTTAACGTCGTTCCTTACTTTCAGTTTAAAAAAACTTGTTTTTTTTTATTCAATTAAAAAATTAGAAGCATACATAGTAATAAGCAAATAAGAAAAAAATAAAGGGAGCAGACTATCAACTGTGAAGGAAGTGACAGCCTAGGCAAATATTAAATAATACAAACTTTTGAATACCAATTCTAGTTTGACAAGATAATTACGAAGCGAAAACGGTCATTGTGTGCATTTGTGAGGCTGGCATAGGTGTAAAACTACGACTATTCCTAGAGAATATCTGAAGAATTTTTCAAGAGGGATTTAAAACCAATAAAATGCATTCGTCCTGGCTTTTCATCAATTTTTGCCATACAAGACAGCCATTTGGAAAAATGAATTTTTCCTATATGCTGGTATGAAGGATGGTAGCTTGTGAGTACCAGAGGACAAGTCAGGATTGCTGGAAGTGTAATGAACATTGACTATACTTTCCAAGAGCAAAATTGAAATATGTATCCTGCAAGCAGGCCTTGTTAAAGTGACATTTGTTAGAACTGAGGTTCTTGACATCGCTCTAAAATCTTGTTCTTGATACTGAATGGATTCGGATACGAAAAATACAAAAAAAGGATCCAGTTCAAGAAAAGTCGCTTCTGATTTCATAAGAAAAGAAAATAAATCCTGGATACATTAAAATCTGTTTAAAAATGACGTTTAAACTTGGGTATCCAAAAGTTTAAGTGGATTTCGCTTTGTTTTAAACTCCGCTTTCTCAATTACCGTTGCTTTAAAAATGGTTTGAGCAGTAAAGTTAGCATTATTATGAAAACTCTGGACACATACGATTAAAATGGATCACATACAATTAAAATTACAATTGCAATTAAAAGTTTAACTGAATTAACTTTTAAATTCATAAATTTGAAAGTTTTAACTTTGTCAATACTAATTTAGAACATTTTGTAAGCTAACAACTTTGATATTTGTTTTTCAAAAGAAAATGAATTGACTCGTACTTGAACTGGTCTTTTCCTATACTATCAATGGCAAAGTCACTATTTAAGGGGTGTCGAGATCCTCCCCCTCCCTGTAGTTTAAAATCACAAACCTACGTTCTTTATTGTTGTTTAATGGTTGTCAAATACATATTTCATAGTTAAAACCTCCTCCTCTTAATTGATCCCCACATGAAAGCGTTGTTCGTACATCTTGTACCCCGCGCCGCGGGATATCAAGGTATTTTTTTTTAATAATAATAATAATAGGAATGACGATGTCACAGAGAAATTCTATTACTGGTATTGGAAACAGAGTTGACAAAACAGTGTACATTATTTAGATTCTCCACTGACTATTGTTGTAAGCGTTGAACTACTGCACTGGCATTGGCACAAATCAGGTTGTCGACAGACCTGCATCCTCTAGAAAGAGCCTCATCATCAATACGTAATTTTCTATTTGCCAAGAGCTCTTATACGAATGTTGCCATCCCTCGGAAGGGCATAAACTCTTTAACCCCCAAATTACTAACGGTGATAGTTATGGGAAAATTTTGCCCGATGCTAAATGTGTTTAACAAGACAGAATGAACTTAATACCGTTCTTTGAGGGCGGCTTCATCAATTGAAATGAGAATGATTACTGAACTATTGAAGCATGATACATTGAATGGATGATTCGACATGGCTACCTACTTTTTTAAAAGCAATATCATCTTTTCCGGTTTTTTAGATCTGTTTCTGTCATCAAATTTCTTTCTTGGGTTTCTCATTTCTTTACAGTGGGAATAGCCATTATAGTCTTTGCCATTTTCAATTGTTCACCTATGTGGAAAACGGACATTTATGAACAGATGGCTAACGGTCCGCAAAGAGAAGTATCCTTCTTTTGGATACATCGATTGAAACAGAAGGGCTATTTTGATTAACCCTTTCTGACGCAAGGGGTTTTACTCTTTTTTTGTATTTCAAAAGTCCTATCTTCATTATTTAGAGGTTGATTTTTCGAGTGTTTTTTCCCATTTCGCAGTTCAATGGTTTAATAACCTTAATAGACTCATAAGCGAATGAAAACCCGATAAGGGTCCTTAGCTACCAGAAGAGTCCAGAAGTAATAAGATCATAATTCAAAAGGAACTTCAGTCGTATCAAGTAGATGGGGAAAATAATAACTAAATTAAGGTGGGCATATAGAATTCTTATTGTTTGTGTCTCATTTTCGGTTATTTAGACGTAACTGTAATTATCCAGACATTTTGTGAGAATTAGAAAAAGTGTATCGATTACTATAGCTTGCAGCATAAGGTAGAATTTTGAAAGTTAAACAGCAACATATTGTCCTTTACTTTATGGAAATGAGAGTGGTGATATAGTAAGAAAAACTAAGCGAACGAAAGGGTTAAAAGAAAATAAATTGGGAAATATCACGGTGGTTAGATTAAAAAAATTCGAATAGCCTATAATCTATAAAATTGGATGGCTGATTGCCGGCTGATTGATAACCAAGAGCCGGGGAAGGTTCTTTGGGCGACTGCCCCCAAAATCTAAAAAGTTTTACGCTTTCCAGATTTTTTTTTCCTATTTGCTAGTTGTTTCCATTTATCGAACTTACAAACCCCCACCCCCTTCCATATGATTACCAGATGTGTCTGGCTGAAGCTTTGACATAATCTACGAGAATCAAGGCATGGGGTACTAGCCAATTTTGTGTACAACAGAGGTGTGAACCTAGAGTAGAGACCAAGGGTAGTACCCTCAAAAGAGTTCTAGCATTCGTGTCTACGTATTCTACTCCAGTATTTGGAAGTGACCAGCCTATTTTTAGTAAATAAAGAGATTTTTCTTGCCTTGCAGTGTCTCGAATGGCATTGAGTTGGGAAATGTCTGGATTTTACGATACGTTAAGATACTATTATTTTCACTCTCTATATTTGATGAACCGGCATCGATATTTCGGAGCTATTTTCTACTCTGACATAGAATTTCTTTTGACAAACTTAAAACACAAAAAGTTAATGAAAGAAAATATTTCATATTCTTTTGTTAAAATTGTAAGCAACATAAAATCAAATGATTGGACGTACTCAAATATAGAATTTCTTCGGCTGAGAAAATAGAAGAAAAAATTACAATTTTCGGCTGTTCAGGAATAGCAGCGTGTCACTATTTTTGCAGAACAGTTTGTTTCACCATTCGCATACCTTCTGACCAGCCTTGTGAAATACTCTCTTGGAAGGAACAGTGTTAACAGGTGATGCATGTAGACAGGAACTTAATTCTAGGGGCCTTTCTAGGGGACAGTATTTTTTGGGAGCCAGAATTTGGAAACATTGCATAATGTGAAAGATATAGAAAACTGAGAGGAAAGTCAAGACGATCTTAAGATTCTGTGGGAGCAAAGGCCCGAAGCCCTCACCTACATGCCTGTAGCTAGCACAGTCAAACATTTTATGAGAAACGTCGAAAGCCTGTTTTGAGAATCAGCCCTATGAATAAGGAGATTAATATTTCGAAGAACTAGGGATTCCTTATTGACCTTTAAGACCATGACAAGCCCATAATGTTGGAGAACTAAGGATTCCTTATCGACCTTTGGGCCATGTCTTTTTAGACCATGTCCTGTTAGGCCATGATACATTGGTCGCTGTCAAATTATGTAGAGTTGATCAAGTTTGTTTTCTGTAACACGTGGCTTAAGGAAACTTAATCTGGATTGCCAAAATTCGTGTCTAAGCGGTTGTTTCGATTACATTATAGCTGCTAAAGTGACAATTAAGATTAGTTTCTTGCTATCATGGTTATACTGTTGATAATTTTTCTTTGAAGTAAGATTCTGGTTTTTGAATCCACGGCTGCTAATCGAACGAATTTCTGTATGCCAGCACCGGTCTTCAAATTTTTTTAGCAATGTGAGCAGTCACTCGAAAACAATTCCAGGCTTTTAAACTTTGAGTTGTTTTTCTCTTACAAAGGTCTTTTGAGGTCCTAAGCAGTATCCAATTCGTTACGATTTCTGTGGTCTAGCTGGTCTTACGAAAGTTTAGTTAAGCAGAGAACTTTTGTGTTAGAAGGTTTTTTGGAAGATAGCTCAACTATCTGCTACTACTACTATTACTACTGTCAACTTCCCGCAGCACCAAACCATCTGATGCCAAGACAGCTAACACGTTCCCCCTCCATCCCAATCTATTCAAAGGCTCCCTCTAACGAACCTCCAATGAAGTTGCCATTTCCCCTAAATCTTTCCTTACGACGTCCTCCTACCCCAACCGAGGATGAAATACTTTCCGTTTAGTCCTAGACGGTTGGCCGAAAAGGACAATATTTGGCAATCTGTCATCCTTCATTCGTAGAACTTGCCATTGCCATCTCCACCTTTCTCTCATTATAGCCCTAGAAAGCGGGATTGAATCATACTTTTCGTACAGCCTACTGTTTAAAATGCGGTCAGTCTGTCGGGTATCCAAAACAATCCGTAGGCAATTTCTCTGGAAAACATCTAGCGAATCTTCCTTTGTTTTCGGAGCGCCCATGCTTCAGAACCACATTTGACCACTGACATCACTGTAGCTTCCAATATTCTAATCTTGGTTCGCAGACTTATCTTTCTATTCTTCCAAACCTCTTTCAACTATGAAAAAACGCCCTGGATCTTGGCTATTCTACCTTTAACATCTCCCCTGCACCCACCAAGTTCACTAATAATACTATCTAGGTAAGTGAAGCTATCCACTTGATTGATCTTCTTATTACCCAACATCACCTCTTTACATTCACTTATTCCTAGTGTTAGTGACTTAGTCTTCTTAACATTAATTTTCAAATCTATTCTCGGGTCCTCAAAAAGTGCTACTGCAGTTACCCGAAATTTAAACAACATTCCACTCAGCGTCTGTGAGTAGGAAGTCAACTTCACTGAGAAGTCCAAGTGCAATTCTGTCTAGAAACTTGAGGCTGTCCCGGGGATGTGCAACATTACGAGGAATTAATTCCATCTGGCTGTCACTCAAGGTTTTAGTTTCTTTGTTCCAACATTGTCGATAGTCTTATGAGCCTTTTAAAACTCGTCCACAGCTTGGCACCATGGCTGAGCAGCTCACTTTAATTTGTAACGTTATGGACAAGAGATGAACCGTTTAACGCTAGTTAGATAGTGTACACCCTTGCTTCTCCAGAACATTTCTAGCATTCCTGCCTACTGCAGGCTGCTCTAAAGTTTTGCTTGACCAAATTATTTTTAGTCAATATAAAAATCTTTTCTCGTCTTGGTAGTTTTCCTCTTCCTGGAAGGAGATCTCTTGATTTGTTTTTCAAATTAAGGATTGAAAATCAGACCTCATCATCTACCAATAAATATTGATACTCAAGATTATTGCTGATTACAAGAAGTTTGTGGTTAGAGAAAACCAGAAAACTTCATGTCATTTTGATTTTGGATTCCGGGAAAAAAACAGTAGAAGCCATCCTGTACGTGAGGGGAGCCATCAGAATCCATCCTAACCCCTCCCTCTTCACGCTGAAGCTTTACCAGTGCTTCACGCTCTTATAAGTGCAACAATAATAGCCGTTTGGTAAATGCAAGTAACTTTGTTTCACTTTTCATTCCCTTTTAGACTTCAATGAATTTAATCGAAAATTGTATTGAAAATCATTTTATAGCTTGTCAGTAAATAAACATTAATTTTCGAACTAAAGTTTTTTTTTTCAATTAAATACGCTGCATGCTTCATTTTTGGTGATCGGAGAACGCTGAAATATTGCTTCAGTTTTGCTTTCTCTTACACAGTTATGGCGCTTGTGTGTGCTGCATCGACGAGTCAGGGGGGCACTATGGGATACAAGTAACACAAATACCAAACTTCTGATCTGATATATTCTGCTTCTCCATGCAGCGGTTACAAATGGAAAAATTACAACTGACCTAGTTAGTTGAGGGTTTAATGGCTATAAAGTTGTTAGCTTTCGTTGGACAATGTGCTGCACCGATAGACTTTCTAACAATTTTCGATTTGGCCTTTATTTTTGAAGCATAAACCTTTCTAAAATTGAGCTAGAAAAACTTGGAAAATCTCAACTGGTGTTGGCTTTAATTGATATGTGTTATGGATAGAAATTTAACTATTTTTCGAAGAATAAAAGTTACATTATCGGAGCACGGGGAGCCTAATATTATTTGACAAATGTAGAGCACATGAAATTATAATTCTTCCTTAAGACTAATTCGAATTTTAAAGGAATTCGAGAATTCGTGGAAAGTTCTATTTCAACCGGATCGCGAGTATATCAAATATAGTTCACAATGTCTCATTACGCCTACTGAAGTCAATAAGAACAACGCTTTATTTGGTTTTCAAAACACACCCTGCATACGAAACCACCTGTAGAAAAGCTTTTTCCGATTTTTTCTACCGATATTTTCTTTGAGTGTGTAAAAGATCCAACAATTTAAAAGGGAACTTTCCTCAATATCCAATAAAAAGAAATGGAAGCACTGCTGATAAACTTTGTCTCTCTTACGTGGTAAGTTACGATTCCCGGAAATACCCTATTTATACCCGAGCGAATGCATTAAATTTGATAGGCGGTTTATTGTTTCTTTGCATCATCCAAGTTATAGCTGAACTAATCGAACTCGTGTTATTGCTAAAAGTATATTTAATAAACGGAAATACGGAAAATTTGATGTTAGCATATGGCAGCTAGAAAATATAAAAAGACGGCCAAATGAAGGTATTTTGAAACTCTTTTATTGCTGCTGCTAATTTTGCCCTTCACTAATTTACATTTAGTACAACTTCAGTTTCTTGACCATTTTCGTTATTAAAAACCGGAGAAAAAAAATTTTCAGCATGAAAGTAAAGAGCGACGGTAAAGCTGGGAACTAACCAAATTTATCCTAAATGCGAGAATGGAGCATACTGCTGCCTCAATAAATTATATTTACGTTCTAATTAAAACAACACACATTTTCAAAAGTGTAATCAGGCTCTTTACCAAAAATGACAAAGCTCATTTACGTGCACTGGCTTTAAAACTTGGGGTAGCCGTTGGACCAACATTGCACAGCTTTAGATTCAATTTGTTGAGAGAAAATGAAGAAAAGATATATTTTCCCCCCAAAAAAACGCAAAACGTGATACTCCCAAAGGCTGTATGGCCTGTAAAGCAGAGGGAACTTACACATACTATTTAAACACAAACTCATAAGTAGTAAGTAAAAGAGAGAGAGATAGAGGGAGGGAGAGTAGAGGAGAGAGAAGGAGAAAGAGAGAGTGAGAGAGAAAAAGATAGAGTGAGAGAGAAAAAGAGAGAGAGGGAAAGAAGGGGATAAAGAGAGGGATTTAGAGAGAGATAGAAAAAGAGAGGGAAATATTTCAGCAGTTTAGAAGAATTTGTTCTGACCACACAGCGAAAACCAAGAGTGGCAACCAATAACCAAAAGTCAATCAGTAGCTGTAAATCTTTCTACAAGTTCTTTGAAGGTAGCACCAATTAATCTTTAGCTAAAGGAGATCGGGGTTGGCCACCCCCTCAGATTTATTTTTTTTTCACTTACCTTCTAATGTTGCCCTTTATAGCAATTTAGAACAAAATCCTTTTAATTTCTGCCTGTTTTTATATTTTTATAATATGGATAACAGATGGCACATGACGGCACAAGAGTGTGAATTTGGAAACTTGAAGTTTCATTACTTGCTTCAAAAATAGTGGCTATCTCATCATGTTGGGTCTTTTTTCATTTTGGTTGACTTTGGGCCAAAACTGTGTTCTGCCGACCAAAATAGGTGGAAATGGCAGTTTATTGAGGACACAGTCTTTTTTGCTACTTAAAAAGGACAATGAGCAAAAAAGGGTTCGCTTGAACATTTTCTACAACCATGGGCTCAACCAATCGCCCCTGAAAAGCTGTATACTTGAAATTGTTTCTGGGGGGAATCAAACACCCATGATGATATTCTCCAATCTAATTCCTTAAAGGTTTTTTGTTGGCGATTCTTGCTAATTTGAAGATGACCTCTAACCTCCACCTCTGTGCAGGAACGTACCTAGGGAGGGGGCATAGGGGCTAGCACCGACCTAAATCCAAGATTTATAAGCATTTTTTTATTTAAATTACTGCATACATTTGTTTTCTACTATTGACCCCTGAGCTTTTATTACTGCCATCCCCTTCCCCAAAAAATTTTTGGGACAAGTGCCTCTCTTTGTGCAATGTCAAAGGGTTTAAGCCTAGAGCCCCCCTTGCTCATACAGTTAAGCAGCTCTATTCAAACCGTCAGTCTTAAAGGTGTCCCGTATCTATCCGTTCACGATAGCAAAATCAGTAAATTTTATGCAATTTGACTATTTCTGTACCTTATATTTCCTAATTGTTCTGAAATTTGAGTAATTTTAGAGATCGATAGAATACATGTGTTAACAAACTCTGGTCTACAAAATTTGCGTTAACTAGTTTTAGATTTGACGTAAGCCTTGTTTTTTTTCATTTTAAATTATTTAACTTTCAATCTACTTTATGTAAAAGTTTACACAACTAAGATCAGATGCAAAACACACCTTTACCAGACAACGGAAAATTAAAGCAAGCTCTAGAAACTTTTACCGTGTCATTTTGAAATGAAAAGAATCGAACCTTGTTTAAATTTCAGAGGAAGAAAAAAAGTTTGCCACACCAATTTAAACAAAACCATTGCCACTTCAAAGATTTTCCACTTGACATACAATAACAAATATACGTCCGGGGACCTCATCATTTAAGTCATGTCATTCCGCTAGACCGTTTCCAGATCTAATCGTCAGTTAGAAAAACCTCATACAAATAAATCTCGAAAGGATACTGGGATCGCTTCATATCAACTTGTTGAATAAACAATATTTGGAGTCTGTGGTACCTCAATCGATACAATTTTGCTCATTTAGCTGTAAAAACACGAAGATTCTTTCGTATAAAAAATAAACTTTGTCTATAGGAGTTGATAGCATACCCATTTCCTGTTGGAAACAACTGAGACAGTCCCATTTTGTTTCTAATAACCCCATTACAAGGTTTTATGCTAAATATGTTCTTAATAACAAAATTTATAGATAAGATTTTATTACATCAAGTGTGTTCTTGATAATACGTAAGTACCGAAACTAACTTTCGGCTGGAGGGGGACTGGGGTCTGGGGAGCAAACCAAGGTCTGGGAGGGGAAAGCTTAAATTGTAATATTTTTGTGCAAAAATTATAATATTTACAGTATTGATGGCGCGGCAGGGGGTGGCAAAGTCTACATTTGCCCCCCGTGAGAGATAACCCAACTCCGGATCTGGGAGTTAGAAAGAGTGTCAGAAGAATGACTTGAATGTGCACTTGAATTCAAGCCACATTTCTTGACAGGTTCAGCAATTCAGGTGCCATCTATTTCCCCTGTCCCCAGTGTTAATAGCAGAAGGGCTTCAAGATTCTAATATTGATCCAAACTGCCTTCTCAGGTTTTATGAAATTAATAAAATATTGTTTAGATGAAACTTACATCTTCCAAATTAACGTTTCAAGTTTGGTAACCGAGCAGTACCAAACTCCCAGAAAATATTTAATGTAAATGTTTTTTTTTATTATTTACCTGACTTTCCCAGAAAGTCATTAATCTATTTTTTGATGCTTTTAAGTTAGGGTCAATTTTAAAAGCTGTGTAAATACCATTCCTAACATCTGGATTCTGACATTATCTCAAGGCTTTCTTTCTAATCAGTCCAGGTGGTTCCGGAAATTTTAGTTTGTGTCTAATTGCGTATTTGATATGATATCTACATTAAGGAATATTTTTTTCTGGAGCTTTGCCAGGTTATAACAATGGTTAAAAAAAAACTATTGGAAACAGAAGTCATTCCGATTTGAAAACCCATACAAACATGTTGATTAAAGAAATAATTTCTCAAGAGGCTGTTTAATTTTTAGAAAGTGTACAGACATTTTTGAGAAGTAAGGGGATTATGGGAGCCCTAAGCACGAGGGAGGGGGCTATAATCTGGCCATTTGAAGATCTAAAATGTATAAGGAATACATAAATTATTAATATTCGAAAAAAATTTTGAATCTTTTTACGACAAAATAAAAACTTTTCCAAACTATATCTCTGAATTTCTTTGCACGTTTAATTAGTTTTCTAGTTGTCATTAATTATAGTATTTAAATAATGCAATCATGATAGATGTTTACTTTATGCAGTTGGTGGTCTTATACCAAAATGCATTCATTTGGATTGTGTCGCGAAATATTTTTGATTTATTGTATCTATTCTAGCGTACCTAGCCGACACTACTCCACCCATCTACCCGATTTTGATGCGAAATTCATCAACATAATTCAATTTCAAACGCTTGCTTTGTCAAAACCTTTTATTGCAGTTTCAGACAGGAATCCAAGGTTAAAATCGCAATTTCAACAATTGTCAAGCCTGTGATGATCATTGTCTTGTTTACTACTTGAAGTCAAAGTTCGAGCATTGTTTTAGCACTATACTAGTTAGCTTAAACTTTGTCGGCGCTGTTTTATACTTTCACAGTTGGGTCGTTTTGAACGATGAATTGTTTTCCCTTGGTTAGTTTTGTTTTTGTCCATTTTGTCTTAGAAATTCACAATCATTTTTAGAGTTCATTCACATCGAAGAGTGCAGTGTAGAGCCTTTGAAGCAGTTCGCAAAGCTGTAATTTAGATCATTTTGAAACAGGATAAATAATTTATAATGTTATAAACAATATTTATAAATAAATAAATATTTTATAAATAATTCAGGTACTTATTTAGTAGCCAGTAAACACGCGAGAAGTGACGTTTGGCTAATGCTAAGGAAATAAAACAAAGTATGATAAAAATATAATAGTTTAGAAACAAATTCGGGCTATATATTTGCACATTAGGGTGGGGGTGGGGTAAAGCATAGCATATATTAAATACGTAACCTAACCTAGGTACCTTTTTTTTGCCCCTTCAACCCCAACAAACTAAAGTTCAAATATTTGTCACGGAGTGAGCAATACTTTACTAGGCAGCGAAAACCTGTTTCTCATATAGCATCGTTGAGATTTCGATGTGGTTCTTCTTGTGTGTTTACTGGCTACTAAATAAGTACCATAATTTATATCTTTAGATTATTTTCAATGTCATTGAAAATAATCTTTTTTTTGTTAAAGCCCACTCTTGAATTTCGTTCGAGACTTTCCAAGGACGAAAAATACAAGAATTCATGAATAATTATTGTTTTGTGTTTTTCTCCTAAAGCATAATATTGTTTATATCGATGTGTAAATCGAGGTAACGACCACTTTTCAGTTCTAGGCCTGGTCGCCCACCTAAGAGGTCCCCTTTACTTGGGAATTCCCCATCATCTTCGCAGACGGAAGGTTTTAAGAAACCTCGAATAGAAAGCGACTACTCATCAGCTTTCCAGAACGGACGCATCAACGGTAAGTTTCAGCTTACTTTCTTTACGATTTTAAATTCATGATCAAATTTCGATTGATTTCATCTGTGTTCAGAGTAAATATTATTCCGTCTATTTATCAGTTTAGGCTTTCCCAGCAGGTTTTTTTTGCTGGTCATTTTTGCTAGAGTTTGTACTTTTATAGGGGAATGGATTATCACTAATAACTACCCTGATTTCTTTTGAAGTAGATCCAGTCACTTTACTTTTTCCTACCTTTTACGGAACAAAAAAATATAGACCTATCTATTAGTCCACCAAGAAGTCCAGTCTAAGGGAAGCTGGGCCAGTAGTTACCAAGAGTCCAGAATTTGGTACTGTTTACTCTTATGTATTAAAAAACCTATTTATGAAACAAGAACAATTACTCACAACGGCTGCAGATAAAAATAAGTACGCACTGAGGAGGGACAACTTTAAGCACTTTAAATGAATATTTAAATGGCCCGTTTTTTTCCTAATAGCTAACAGTATTTCTCTGATACGAGATTATTTAGGAGCTGTATGCCCTTCAACTGCTCATCCTTTCAAAACCCCGAGTTAAAACTCAAACAAATGCCTAACCATGCTCCTATTCTAAGACCTATTGCAATTCAAAGGCCTACTCAATTCAACAGGTTTTAAACTTTTGTATATTTTGGAAGTATGGAATGGACTCCTTCTGCACGTGCAAACTAAATCAAGGACTTGAAATATATAATGAAAAGATTTAAAAAGACTAGGAAGAAACTTAATGGAATGACGGCCTTTTATTCTTAGTGTCATTTCCCTGTCGCTGGAGCATTTATTAGTTCCCAAGGCTTAGCCGCTAAAATGGTTTTTATGTCACCTAAAACGTTTCTATGCACGCAGATAGAAAATTAACTTTTGTTTATTACACTACAATTTCCTTCATGGTATGCGTGCTTCTATCAAATTTTCCTTATAATATATCTATTTTCCCCGTGTTTAATGTTTGTTTTTTATCGGCAGACAACCCGCAGCTAAATGGTGTCATTATTTAAACGGTGCTACAGTTAGGTGGCACGACGGGGTGCAGTTGCGGCGGTTTAGTTTCTTTCTGCTCGCACCTCTGCTGTGACAAGAAGCTGTAAATTTCACATTGTCGCCCCTGTTTTTTAATGGTCAGCGAGCTTCCAACTGTGTTTGCACTGCTGGATATCTTTGACAACCTGCTTGATAGTGGGATTTGGATTTATGATAAATCTAATATTTGACATTTTACTCGTGTTCCTTCTTTTCGAAAAAGAAAAAAAACTAGCATACTAAACGATGTAGAGTAAACTCCATAATAGCTAACAGGGCAATTTTCACACTATTGAATATGATGTTCAAAATTTTCTAAGTTGTATTAACATTTTTGTAGAAAGATTTGAAGCAGCGTCGATTACTTTATGGCACACAAGAACTAATAAGGAATCATCAGAGACATCATCGCCTCTTAAGACTTAAAGTGACTAAAGGTGGGATTTGCTCCTACTTCTGCTATTTGTCCTTTATTGTAAAAAGATTAAAAACCATGAATCATTGTTGAGATAAGAGTCCCAAACATGATTTGCCCTCATTTCTAAAACCTCAATTCTGCGGCTGAAATGACTTCTATGGCTTCTGTGAAATTTCGTGGGTACCATTTTGTCACAAGGTAAAATATTAAGATACTTGTGATTTTTTTCCCCTGTGATTTTCCCATTTTTTCATATAACTAGCCAGTTAATTTTTATTCTTTGAAAGGATACAGAAAAATGCTTAATAACATTGTTGTTTCCGCGTTGATTTGCTTGACATTTGACTTCTCATTTTACGTCGTGAGTTTTAATATTATGAATGCGTTATTTATGATTTTTCATAGGTTGATAGTTTTGGAACACTATTCAGGTTCGCAGCTGGAGGGCCGTATCCTGATAATCCCATTATAGTTTTCAATCCTATTAGGAGTTGGATTTGGCAATGGGCATTATCACACACATATATATCTCTATATCTGCACAAATGTGTTATGCCATCTATATAGGTGATACCAGTCTTCATCTCGGCTCTGACCATTCAGAACTCACGATAATTAATTAATTCATTTATGTATGTTGCAAGGATTTTCAATGCTTTCACTTTGCCACTCATCACCAAAATAGGCTTAAAGTCACACTTGTTTTTAACTGAAAGTTCTAATAGAAAAAAAAACATAACCAAGGAGAGAGATCGTAAAGTTTGAATCTTGATCCACGAATTATAATGATCTATCATATAAGCATCATCACTGGTTCCAAAGTGTATTATGTAAACAAACTGAACATTTTAGTTCAAGAGGGATTCGTGCCCTAGATGACACTGCACCACCTCACGTATCTCAAGCTGCAGTGGACCAACAAGGACTTTCGGACTTGAGACCTTAAAACACCCACTTTATTGTGTAGATCTCATTCCAAGTATTTTTTCTTACTCCTGTAAATGGACTATCGAGGGGTTGCAGGTGAAGTCAAACATCTAATAAAACGGCAAAGACTTCTATATTATCGGCATTAATGGTATCAAGCGACGCTAGGAAAGATATACAGATCTGGATGATGACTAATTAGAGGAGACTTAGGAACAATGATTCCAAAAATTTTCTGTCAAATATTTTTAAATTAAAACTTTACGATGCCCCTCGCACTTATAATTTTCTCCAGCATATATACACGGATCAAAGATACAAATCAGACTGTGTAGGTTAGGGGTTAATATTCCTTTCAAAAATTTGCTTCTGACGTGAATAAGATCGTTCTCAAAGTGTTTTAAGGTAATATATTATCAAGTCAGATGGGACTAGCTAAACAAGGATCTAAATTTATTTATGCACCATGATTATAAATGATCGTGTAGTGTCTGTAGTTCATGGTGCTATATATCTGTACGCTATATTTCTGTAGAATATTAAAATACTTCGGATCCATTTGCATTTTACATGGGGATAATAGCCCACCCCACATTCGCTTGTATATGCGCTCATCCTGCAAGTTAACTTATGCCTAAATATTTAGAAAGCTTCACAAACGCCTCAGCGAGAAGTCAAAGCTTTCTCTTAATCGAGATGAGAGTATACTCTTCTTAAAATTAGAAGAAAGACTGTTTTCGTGGGTTTTTGGTCCTAATGAGCTTCTCGCCCCCCGTTGACTGCCAATAGCTATGACCAGCAATCAAATATAAACCCGTGATTGGAACCGCACCTTATATTCTCGTAATGCGATCGTTCGCTGGGCAGCGGGCGGTTCAAGATATACACGGACTCCTGTTGAGATCAACTTGCCCAAAGCAGCACGTAGTCCTGGCCATTATGAACCAGAGACAGAAGTAACTTAATGGACCTTGGCTAGGAATGATTCTCATCTGAATTTAGATTGAATCAAATGACCTCAACGTTATTTCTTCCCTTCTTGCCCAATCTGAGTTATTAATGTTACAAGTTATATAAATGTTATATAAAACTCAATTATAAATGTTACAAGTTTCAACATGTTTTTTAAGTTGGAACATTTAGACAATGTAAGATATTATTATCAAGTTTATTTATTTATATTGGTCCGAAATTGGTGAATGTCGACATTCACTGGTGAATGTACGAAATACCTTTTTATTTCTCCTTGGATTTAGTCAGCCTTGCCCATCAACTTTTTCAGTTTTAGGCAAGGTTTGATGGTGACAGGTTAGGTTAGGTTTTTAACTCATTTCTGATATTTATAACCTAACTTAGCCTAACCCAACCTAACCTAGCTTTAACTTTTACTATCAAAGCTTGGATAAGATTGAAAAAGCTGATTCGCAAAGCTAATTGAATCCAAGCAGAGAAAAAGTAATTTCGGACATTCACCAGTGAATGTCGACATAAACCAGATTTTGGGAATTCAAGTATTTTCTTAATTTTTACATCCCCCCCCCCGATGTGGAATAATTTTTTCAGCCTACCCCCCCCCCCCCTCTTAGTGGAAACATTTTCTATATTCGCTACCCATACAATCCACTGTTTTATTTGTTTCTTTATCTGTAGTTGTTTTTTTTTTCACTTTGAATACAATATATACTCTGAACTTTTTGACTCCGCTCTGCTTTAAATTCTTATATATAATTTATAAATTCTTATGTATAATTCCTATATATATATATATATATATATATATATATATATATATATATATATATATATATATATATATATATATATATATATATATATATATATATATATATATATATATATATATATATATATATATATATATATATATATATATATATATATGTATATATAAATAGTGGATTCACTCATTCTTTTTGCACCTTTAAGCTAAGGACAGTATATGCCAACCGCAACATTAATTTTAAAAAAGGATACATATATTGTAGTAGCAATAAACAAAAACTTTGTCATTGAGTCACTTTTACCACAAATACAGTTAAATTAAGAATTCAAATAGCAATAATTTCATGCTATTTAATTGTGAGAAAATTAATTTTTTTTTATATCTATGTTTAAATTTGGGAAAGGAACAATGGCGACAATTTACTGACTTTCTTTGGCTAAAAAGTCAACTTCCTTTAAATTAAATCATTTTCATGGATCGACTTAAAGAAGTAACAAAAATTGTTACTTGCAATTTACGCTCAAAAACGAGTACGACAACAGTCTAGTTTATCCCCTCTTCTGAACTACCCTCTATAATAAAAACAATCTTACCTCACTATAGTCAGAAACTATCTATGTGTTATATTATCATAATAGCTTCTAGTTTAACTGCCCCCCCCTCCCCTGACGTAATCCTAGGCCATATGCAAAAGTGTTCTGACTTTAGTTGTAGCATTATTTTTTGTACTTATTCCTCATCTATAGTTGGTTCATTATCCCAATTTGAGAAAAGAAAAGAAAAACAGAAACTAACAGAATAAGCGAACATTTGGGTTGAGCCAAGGCACTGGCTGATCCAGGGAGGGCCCGGGGACCCCAAATTTTTTCTTAGTGCCCTCATTACGTGATTTTTTCTGTTTTTAATTTTTTTTTAAATAAAATTTCCAATTTGGTCAACTATTGACACCCTTGTCACATTGTCCCCCCCCAAAAAAAAATTTGGTCTATTTCCGCCTTTGAGCCTAGGGCTATAACGTATAATTTATAGAAATAAATTTAGTTTTCTCTAGTTTGTTATTCAATTTTATATATATATATATATATATATATATATATATATATATATATATATATATATATATATATATATATATATATATATATATATATATATATATATATATATATATATATATATATATATATATCAAAACGCGTTCTAAAAGCGGGAAAACCTTCTGATTTACGCCTAGTGTCCGCGTTCTCGAAGGCAAGGGGTGAAATGGTATCATGTGTGCATCGTAAAGTTACGAGCCAAGTTGTTTCGAAAAGAGTTCGTCCAGACTCCTTCTCCCTCCCAATGCATACTTCCTAGAACCAAAGCAATCCTCGTATTTACGTCTACTAGATCGTACGATGATGATATATCTAATATAGATTTGTACAACTACTTTTACTCTAATTTGTCTAAAAATACCCGTTCAACTCAATGTCTAGCGTTTTCTATAAAATTCAAATTACTCTTCTCCGCTTTAACTCGGATTCAAGACCCAGCTTTGTTACAGTGGCTCAATTCTGGCGCCTTTTCTTTTGTAGTGGCAACTTAAAAACACAGCAAGACATGTTTCTTCACTCCATGGTTGCAATATTATTCACTGCAGGGAGGATGCTTACTAATGACATCTGTTTTGATGTCCATTTGTCCGAGTCAAATAGGCTACCTACAGCTTAGGAGGTACTTGATTGAAACAATCAGCTGGATAATGAAAATAACGGCGGTAAATTAGTCAGCGCATCGACAATAAATCATATAAGTAAAGTGTTTGGGCTATTTGACAGTGCGCAATGCATAAGTGCTACCATACAGTATAAAATGAGACAAATAGCTACCCATAGTTATCCTGTTCTATTAGTGTTTGGTGATAATCCTTATTTTCTCATTCTTGGCGTTGAATATTTGAAATAAAAATAAGGAAGCCCTACCCTTTACTAGAGTTCAAATAACTTGAGATTTTAAAGACCCGGTGAGAAGCACTAATTCAAATTTTGCTTTTCGATAATGCGCCCCCCCCCTGCTGGAATAAAAAAATGCAACATTTTGTAGCATTTGGTATTTTTTGTACTCTAGCCTCCTAAACACCTCCCCCCGACCCACAGAAACATTTGCAGGTCTGTCACCATTAAAAAACTTTCTATAGATGCCATACAACTGATGATATGGATCTTGGTTGAACTATTTTGAAATCGAGATATTTCAGTTTATTCCCCATCAATAAAAAATTTCCATTTTGAAACATAAATAGAGTTTTAATTCAATACTGAGTAACTGAGTATACGAAATTAAATCAGATGACGTACTTCGTTAAAAAAACGAAAAAAAATATATGCCGCTCTTCACGTTTGGACTACATTGCTCATTTTCAACAGTTGTAGCCAGTCTAGTTCAGTAAACTTTATTACATAAAGTCAATAAAGATGTTTTTCTTATCATCTTGCATTAAAGTAGGTTCGAGTTTAAAATTAGATATAAAAAAGAATTTTTTTTTTCAAATGAAAGTAGAGGGCGATATTAAAACTTAAACGGCCAGAAATTATTTCGTATTTTAAGGGGGATGTCCCTCCTTAACTCCTCCCTCTTTACGCTAAAGTTTAAAGTCCTGTGTTAAAAGCATTTTTGACTGCAATGTATGCGGTCCGATTGCATTTTAAAACATTTCAACTAAAGTTGAGCATTTTAAAGCCAATTTTCAGCAACAAGCTCTTCCATTCTGGAGAATGGAACCTTTTCCATTCTTCTATTGGGAAATACTTTTTATTTTCTTCCAACTGTCCCTGTATCTGAGCAGTCGTTCTTAAGTACTGGCGAAGAAAAAAAAATCTAAAGTTAGCGTAAAGAGCAACGGGTTAAAGAAAGGAATGCTCCTCTCATGTAAGTAATAATTTCTATTCGTTTAGGTTTAATGTCGAACTTCACTCTTACTTGAAAAAATAAAAAAACAAGTTTTTTTTAACTGAAAATAAGGAGCTACATTAAAACTTAAAACGAACAGAAATTATTCCGTATATGAAAGGGGCTGTCCCCTCCTCAACGCCTCGCTCTTTACGCTAAAGTTTTTTATTTAAAAAAAAATAGAGTTGTGAGAAAGTCAAACTTTGGCGTAAAGAGCGAGGCGTTGAGGCGGGGACAGCCCCTTTCATATACGGAATAATTTCTGTTCGTTCTAAGTTTTAATGTCGCTCCTTACTTTCAGTTAAAAAAACTCGTTTTTTTTATTTAATTTCTGAACATTTTTGAATTAATGGAGCTTTGATTTTGGCTCGCCGTACATGAATAATCAGAAGGAAACTTGTATATTAATTTTACTTGTTTTGGCTAAATGGCTTTCCTGAAATTTTGTTCTGACGTAACTTACGAATTAACATACGTAACGAACTTTTATATTTGTATGCTTTTATTACGTATATTAGGGAGTCTACCCCTAGTCAATACCTCGCGCTTTACGCTAAAGTTCGAATTTTGTTCGGATCACAAACCCCTGAATCACAAAGGCCGGTTAATTAGAATAGATAGCTCTTTTGAAAGTACTAAAAAAAACTTTAGCGTAAAGGGCAAGGTATTGACTAGGGGACGAACCCCTCATATACGTAATCATTTCTTTTTGTTTTAAGTTTCAATGTTGCTCCTTACTTTCAGTTGAAAAAACTTGTTTTTTAATTTAATTTCTGATTGTTTTTTAAATAATGCTGGGAAATCCGGCGCCCGTTCATAGAAATGTCCCTTCCTCCAAAGAAATATCCTCCATGGAAATATCCTCCCCCGTAACCCCCTCCTCCGACCCCCCCCCCACCCCCGCCAGAAAAAAATCTCTCCTGAAACGTCTGTATACTTCCCATTAACCAATATTATATGTAACCTGGGCACACTTCCCCCAGGAACTGTGGGGGATTAAGTCATCCTTAAAGACATACTTATTAGATTTTCGGCTATGCTGAAAAAATGGCAATCTCAAAATTTTGATTGGGTGACTTCGGGGGAAAATGAGCGTGGGAGGGGGCCAAGTTGCCCTTCAATTTTTTTGGTCACTTAAAAAGGGCACTAGAACTTTTAATTCCCGTTAAGATGAGCCCTCTCACGATATTCTAGGACTAATATATCGATACGATCACCCCTGGGAAAAAAAAATAAAAAAAAAATAAAATAAACACGCATCCGTGACCTTTCTTCTGGCAAAAAATACAAAATTCCACATTTTTGCAAATAGGAGCTTGAAACTTCTATAGCATAGTTCTCTTATACGCTGAATCTGATGGTGTGATTTTCATTTCAGTTCTATGACTTTTAGGGGTTTTTCCCCCCTTTTTTCGAAAAAAAAGGCAAATTTTCCCAGGCGCGTAACTTTTGATGGGTAAAACTAAACTTAATGAAACTTGTATATTTGAAATCAGCATAAAAATTTGATTCTATTGATGTATCTATTGGTATCAAAATGCCGGTTTTTAGAGTTTTGGTTACTATTTAGCCGGGTCACTCCTTACTTACAGTTCGTTACCACGAACTGATTGAAAAATTGTTTTTAAGATTTCTATTTGTTTTAATAGCATACCCAGGGTTGCCCTGAACTACTGACCCTTCAAACCGAATCTTTAAATCAAATTTCCTCCATACACAGTCTCCTCCATAATAGATGATGCACAATTATACATCACCGTACACAATTTTATCAAATCTCAAATGAATCAGCTTAGTTAGATGCAGGTTTAAAATAAATATATGTGTTAACCGTTTACTTTGTATTGACTACGTAATTAAAAACGGGTGCGTCACGGTGCAGCATCCTTCTCTCTAAAACTGGGAAGCCAATTACATTAAATGTCCTATAATTTTAAATCGATTGGCTCTTTGGGGCTAAATTGTACTTTTATGCCACGAAATAGTAGATTACGCCACGTTTCTTTGGTACAATCTTTTTTATATACTTAAAAAGAGAACTAGGGATTTTAGTTTTCAATCGAATGAGCCTTCCATTGATTTTCTAGCACCATTGACTCGATACGATCACCTTGAGAAGAAACAACCAAACCAACGGAGAAACAAATAAACACGCGTCAATGATGAATATTCTTGAGAAAAAGTATAATTTTTCATTTTTGAAGATGGGGTTTTAAAAATCCGAAATAGGGTTCCCCGATATGCTGAATTTTAATTTTATTAAGATCACTTATCTTTTTGTAGATTTGTTACCCCTTTTCAAAAATCTCGCAGCTTTTGATGGGTAATTCTAAACTTAATAAATTTTACATGTTTAGAATCAGCACAAAAAGCCAGTTCTTTGGATGCATATATTGTTGCCCAAATTCCAAGAGTTTTGTTTACTATTATCACTAGGAAGTCTTCTCATTCTTCATTTTTGAGGTAATTACAGTAACTGAAATTAGTTTTTCTTGAAAGATCTATTGTAAAAGAAGATCTACCAGCCAGTTGGATTGCAATGAAGACTAGCAAAATCTATAAATATTTGCCACACAATAAGTTTTCTAAATCTGTAAAGATGAAAAGCAAGCCCAAGGCTATATATATATAATAAATATATATATATATATATATATATATATAGATATATATATATATATATATATATATATAATATATATATATATATATATATATAATATATATATATATATATATATATATATATATATAAATTATTACTTGATACATATATGTATGTTGTAGTAAATCTAAGCAAGATGAGAATGCTGGAAATCATATATGTGGTCATCTATAGACTTAAAATGTTAATTACTTTGACGGTGGGCAGCAAGTAACAATACAAGGTATCCATTATGAAGAATATATCCATCTTTGCTCTCTGAGATCAACTTGGTAATTAGCTGCTGGAACAGCAGGAGAGCTGAATGAGAATCATCATTATTGCAGCAATATATGTCTGGGTATCACAATGCCAAAGTAATTAAAATTCACCTTCTTCAATAGTTTCTGATCCTTCGCTTCACCAAGCGTTCCATGGGGCATTGCGAAAGGTTTACGTTCTAGGGCAACTTAGGCATGAGAAACCTTACTAAAATACTGAATTTCAATTGTTCTTTTGGCAGGGCTATTAACAAGGATGAAGCGTTTGGGGGAAGGAGGCAAAATCTCTGAGGCCTAAGCTTCAAATGGCCTAGTGCAAGGTTTTTCTTATGAGATAAGGATATTCTGTTTAATCGTTTTTATTCCACTTACAGTTTTAATGGTTTTTTTTTTATTTAAGATTTCTTATCCTGTTTTTAACTGAACAAAAAATTGAAAATCAAAAGGATCTGCAGTCGAAAAGGTTTAAAATTTTTTACTATAGAACTTTGGATATATAGGGACGGGGATATTATTCAAATTAACATATTGAAAATCTGCCTAATTTTTGGCCTTCTAAAGGGCTAACCTGACCCCGATCATGTAACAAATTTGAACATAGATGACTATTGATCGACCATTTTATTATAAGATTTTTATTTTAACTGCTCGTTTCCTTTAATGAATATATTCTGAGCTCATTTGTTAAAAAGAGTACTGGTTTGTTGTTTAACAAATAAAAATGAGAATCAGATTGCGATGCAACTTTGCGATGCAACCAGATTTGTTTCCGGTCGGAATTCCCTTAGTTCGGAAACTTGCTGGTTAGCGGTTGATGTGTAAATGACTATATAAAATCTATATTGAACAAAATCTATGATGTAATACTGAATATTTATTGTATAGTATTTTCTAAAAAAAAAGAAAAAAAAAATCGAAACACAACCTGTTGAGATCATTCCCTGTTTCAGTAAGCAAAAATGACAAATTTTGTACCAAAAGAGAATATTTTAAACCCATCAGTGGGAATTGTCGGTCTCATTAATAGAAGACTGAAGGCCAATATTACAACGAAAAACGTAAAAATGACCAGAAATTAAACCAAAAGAAAAACAATTTTTTATAAATATAAGTAAAGAGCAGCGTTAAAAGTTAAAATTTGTAGGAATTTCCCCAAGCACGAGGGGGAAGGGAGTATGAAAACGCTCAACCCCTTCCCAAGTTATAAAGTTCGAATGTTACTCACACTTTATTGAAAACTGACTAAACTGAAACAAATGATCAGTATTTGCGTGTTTCCGATGAAAGCACCTAATATTTGGCGTTTTTAGTAAAGTACACGCAATGCTTTAATATTATGAAATGTGGTGTTGAAGAAAACAGGGGGGGGGGGTATCTTTCCTTCGGTTCAGAGTAACTTCTGCCTGTTTTAAGAAATAACTTTAAAATTTATGTTAGACATCTACCTTATGCTTATCGTATCAACTTCTATGTTTCATAGAATACATATCTTATTTTATGTTTGTCCCTGTCATCCAGGATAACAACTTTGGAATAAAAGAATTGCTTAACAAAAGTTAAAATGCTTTCAATATTTTTCATTTTGACTTTCAGAGGGACGCTATGATAAAGCGATTCTTGGAACTCCCCCTTCACATCTGCATCCTATGCAGCTCATGGCGTTCAATGCTGCTGCTGCCCAACAAGCATTTTTGGGGAATTCTGGGTCTCTCCATCATCCCGGCCTTGTTGGTATGATGCATCAACAACCCCAAATCACACAAACATCTCTCCCATCCCATGTTGAAAGTCAGAGACAGGAACAATCGCCAAATGAACCGAATGCCAGGTAAGATTTATTTTGTCTTTTCTATAGAAGTAGGCACTTTTGCTTGTTTTACCTCATTTCAAGAAGCACTTGGCCAGTGTTTCCGATATTGTGCAAAACAAGGAAAACCTAGCATATTAAAAAGAACAAAAAAAATAGTTACTTGAAACTAAACTTTACTTTTTCTATGTCCGTGTTGGCCACGGATAAAATTGCTGAAGATCTGGAAGATGCAACCAGACGGCATAATAGTAAAATATTGTGCTGGCATGTTAACAAACTGAGAGGGAATTGTCAATTTGGACTTTTGCCAATTAAAGATGGGAACGGGACTAAAATTCTTGATAAGGAAAGCCAGGTTTTCGGGGCCATACTAGCGTGTGGTGTTGACAGATTTCCTGAACATATATGCTGTTGATTAGAAATGAACCGTTTGAGAAGACCGTTTATTAGGGAAAAGGTCAATGAACATTGTTTGTGAGTGTCTCTGTGTGCTTAGGGGGGGGGACTAATGCCTTAAAAGGTACATTTTGCGGCCCACATAAAAAATAATCCGCAAAGGTGCTTCAGATAAATATGGAGGAGGAGGATTTAAGTCATGACCTCCTTTCATTTTGAGGAATATATTTTGCATAATCATGCAGTATTGACGTTGAGGGGGTGACAGTCAGGAATGGATACAAAATTTATTTTTCAGAGGGGGTCCAACAAAACTTGGGCTTCTCTATCAGGATTTTCGCCCATCCACACTCCCGTAATTAATGCAACTCCCGACATTTGCCAGGGGGGGGCAAATACCCCTTTGTCCTCCTGGATCCATCCCTGGTTATAGCTCCCCTCGTATTGCAGAGAAAATAGTTTTAAAAGTAAGACTTGGCGTATTGAAGGATTGTATTAAAGGTTAATTGTGTTTAAAGGTAAATTGTATAAGGACTGGGGACTTGATGGGTACGGCAGCATCCTTCCCATATAAGAAAATTTTATTTTATACTGAAAAGCAAATACATCTAAATTATTCCTTTATCTAGAAGTGCTGTTATAAAAAAGTTAAACTTACGTTGAAAGTGTGAGATTGAGGGAATGGCGGCCCCAATAACCGTGAACATGATAATAAAAGTCAACAGAAATTAAACAAAAGAAATAATTTTTTCTTAATTGAAAGAAAAGAGCTTCATTTAACCTTAAAACGAAGTAAAAATTATCCTGTATATCAATCTTAAAGCAATCCCACCTCACCCACATTATGCTGGCTTTACGAATAAGCCTGAAAGTGAATTGATGATATTTTATTTTCAGGACAGGATTCTGGGAAAACTGTAGAGCCGCTTACGAAGATGCTGTTAAACACTTTAGGTAATTTTAGAATATTTCTGAATTCTTTTTTTTTTTTGTTCTGTTTTCTTTATAAGAAGGACTTGTTGGCCTTAGATCAACTAAAAGTCTTCTTTAGAGGCCTTAAAAAAAAGAAAAGAAAAAAAAGAAGAAGAAATAAAGACTACAAAGCGAGTTTTTGTTAGGAAGATACGATTTACTGAACATTTAAAATTATGTGCAGACACTCAAAATATTTTTCAGGAGTGAATGAAAAGATTTGAAAAGGATTTTTTCCCCCTGAAATTTGTCATAGCCTTGTTTTGCAAAATATTGTTCTACAATGTCAGTTGCTAAAGGCGAATAAAAGACAATATTTTACCAGCCAAATCAAACGAAAAATAATTTAAATATAGCAAGACCTTTTGAAATTCCTCTGATGAATTGACTTTCCTTCTTCCCTTGTTAGAAACCATGAACACGTTCTAAATTGTAAAATTGGAAAGACCACAAAACGATTTAGAAACAAATCAAATGATTGGATATTTGCATGAATTTACAGAACCAACGGAAGGAAAATCGTTGATGAGATATGGAAAGTAAATCTTATGGCTTTCAAAAGTGATAAGAAGCAAAAGGAAATGGGTCTCCAGCTCTTCCAGCTTTTAAAATGACTTCAATCGTTTTTTCTTTGTTTTGTCATTTGAATAAAAAACGTAAAACTTAGACGAACGTATCCTGTAATTTTTTTTCATATGATTCACTAAGTATAAACTTGTTCTTTACTGAGGATTAATTAAAAAAACTTTTTCCACAAAATAAGTTTCTCAAAGAAAAGTAAAGAACTCCATTAAACAAAAAATGAGCAAAAATAAGATCAAATAATCTACCAAGCGTGAAACTACCACAAATCAGCATCGATGAATAAATGAAACCCAAAACGAACAGAAATTACAATAAATAACCGAGTCAAACTCAAAACGAGCAGAAATTAACATAAGTTGGGCGCAAAACCCCTATGCCTTCCCAAGGCCAGAACAAAATTTGCACTTTACTGAAAAAATATAAATGTTTTTACTTTTATAACTTTAATAAATCAAATTATA
This sequence comes from Artemia sinica, assembly GCA_027921565.1. Lineage (NCBI taxonomy): Eukaryota > Metazoa > Arthropoda > Branchiopoda > Anostraca > Artemiidae > Artemia > Artemia sinica. The sequence goes on from CM051270.1 coordinate 31,355,065, forward strand.
TTAACATTTTGATTACTAAATATCAGTATATGTATATTAAACTGGCAATGCACATTCATTTGTATTTTTTCAGTAAAGTACAAATTTTGTTCTGGCCTTGGGAAGGCATAGGGGTTTTGTGCCCAACTTATGTTAATTTCTGCTCGTTTTGAGTTTGAATCGGTTATTTATTGTAATTTCTGTTCGTCTTGGGTTTCATTATTTATCGATGCTGATTTGTGGTAGTTCACGCTTGGTATATTATTTGATTTTATTTTGCTCATTTTTGTTTAATGGAGTCTTTACTTTTCTTTGAGAAACTATTTTGTGGAAAAAGTTTTTTAATTAATCCTCAGTAAAGAACAAGTTATACTTAGTGAATCATATGAAAAAAAATTACAGATACGTTCGGAAACCCAAACAGGAAACCCATTACAGGAAACCCAAAACGAACAGAAATTACAATAAAAACCGAGTCAAACTCAAAACGAGCAGAAATTAACATAAGTTGGGCGCAAAACCCCTATGCCTTCCCAAGGCCAGAACAAAATTTGCACTTTACTGAAAAAATATAAATGTTTTTACTTTTATAACTTTAATAAATCAAATTATATTAACATTTTGATTACTAAATATCAGTATATGTATATTAAACTGGCAATGCACATTCATTTGTATTTTTTCAGTAAAGTACAAATTTTGTTCTGGCCTTGGGAAGGCATAGGGGTTTTGTGCCCAACTTATGTTAATTTCTGCTCGTTTTGAGTTTGAATCGGTTATTTATTGTAATTTCTGTTCGTCTTGGGTTTCATTTATTTATCGATGCTGATTTGTGGTAGTTTCACGCTTGGTATATTATTTGATTTTATTTTTGCTCATTTTTTGTTTAATGGAGTTCTTTACTTTTCTTTGAAAAACTTATTTTGTGGAAAAAGTTCTTTTAATTAATTTCTGTTCGTTTTATATTGACATAGCCTTTTGAGGGAAAAAGAAAATAATACTTTAAATCTTTTCGTTTGTTAAGACTTTATAGTTTGGCCTACTATTTGTATGCTGGAGAAAAATTTTCAGCAATTTTTAACAACAACACCCTTTTCATCACCCTTTTAACACCCTTTTAAAAATGTGGACGCAAATAGTACTGTTTAATTTAGTTTCATACCTCCTCTAGTTGACCTGAAATGGAAAACTTGATACCATTCGCAAAAAAATCTGTTTACTTTCTTGATAGCTTGGATACACTTACGCTATTTTGATTTGGTTAAATTTTAAGAGCAGAAGTAGCCCCGAAAGTTAGAACATAATACCCTCAGTCGTTCTTGGGATACAGCTGAGATGCCTTATTGGGAATTAGCATTATCACAGTGCATTTTGATTTAATCTTAAGGCAACATCTAGTTTTTAAACATAATGGGCAAATGTGAGAGTGGGCTTGGGAGGGTGGGAGGGGAAGGGGGATTAGTTGCCCTCCAATCACTTTCGACTATTAAAAAGAGCAACAGCCCACTCTATTTTCAATCGAATAAACCCTTTTCGAAGTTCCCACGACAACTCCTTCGATACGAAGTGTCCTGGTCTAAGCAACAAAAACAACAAAAAATAATACATTATACCCACATCGATCTCTACTATAAAAATGTCAAGCCTTCCAATCCCTTTTGACTATTAAAAAGGGTGCTAGGCCTTTCGATTTCCAATCGAATAAGCCCTTTTGGAAACGACAACGCTTTCTATAAACACCTTATATGCCCCCAGGGCATAAATTACAACCCTTACCCTAAGGTCTGTTAGTGTGGTTGTCATCCTCTATAAGACCGAATTTCCAGAACTTTCAACTACGTTAAACAAAATGGCTATCTCAAAATTTTGATTGGATGTGTTTGGGGAAATGGTGGGCGTGAGAGGGGCGGTAGTCGCTCTCCAATCACTTTCAACTATTAAAAATGGCCCTAGTCCTTTCAATTTCCAATCAAATGAGCCCTTTTGAAGTTTCTACGACAAAACTTTCAATAAAAATCTTACATGCCCCCAGGGCATAACTTAAAACCCTTGCCCTGAGTGCTGGGGGGGGGGTCATTCTCCTCTCAATTTCGAATTGAATGAGCCCCTTTTGAAGTTTTACGACAACGCTATCTATAAAAACCTTATATGACCCCAGGGCAGAACTTACAACCTTTGCCCTTCGGGCTCTGGGGGGTTTGTCATCCTTAAATACATAATTTCCAGAACTTTCAACTACGTTGAACAAAATGGCTATCTCTAAACTTTAATTGAATGTTTTTGGGGAAATGGTGGGCGTAAGAGTTAATGACTCTCCACTCACTTTCGACAATTAAAAAGGGCAATTTCAATTTCCAATCAAATGAGCCCTTTTTGAAATTTCTATAACAACTTTCTATATAAACTTTATATGCCACCAGGGCATGACTTACAACCCTTGCACTGAGGGCTCTGAGAGGGTTATCATCCTAAAAGACCTAATTTCAAGAACTTTCAACTACGTTGAACAAAATGGAGATCTCAAAATTTTGATTTGATATGTTTGGGAAAATGGGGGGTATGAGAGGGGCGTTAGTCGCTCTCCAATCACTTTTAACTATTAAAAAAGACACTAGCCCTTTCAATTTCCAATTGAATGAGCCCTTTTGAAGTTTCTAAGCTTTCAATAAAAACCTTATATGCCTCCAGGGCATAACTTACAACCCTTGCCCTGAGGGTTGTGGGGGGGGGGGAGGGGTTGTCATCCTTAAAGACCTAATTTCCAAAGCTTTTAAATAAGTTGAATAAAATGGCTATCTAAAATATTGATTGGATGTGTTTGGAGAAAAGATGGGCGTGAGAAGGGGGTTAGTTGCCCTCAAATCACTTTCGACTATTGAAAAGGGCACTAGCCCCTTGAATTTCAAATCGAATGACCCATTTTTCAAGTTTCTACGACAAGGATTTCAATAATCCTATATGCCCTTAAGACTGTGGGGGGAGTGTCATGCTCAAAGGTATAATTTCCTGAACTTTGAGCTGCGTGGAACAAAATGGGTATCTCAAAATCTTTATTGGATGTGTTGGGAAAATGATGGGCGTGGAAGGGGTGTTAGTTGCTTTCCTATCACTTTCGACTATTAAAAAGGGCACTAGCCATTTCAATTTCCAATCAACTGACCCTTTTTTGAAGTTTTTACGACAACGCGTTATATAAAAACCATATATGCCCCCTGGGCATAATTTACAACCCTTGCCCTGAGGGCTGTGGGGGGTTGTCATCCTCAAAGACCTAATTTCCAGAACTTAAAACTACGCTGAATGAAATGGGTACCTCAAAGTTTTGATTAGATGTTTTTCGGGAAAAGTTGGGCGTGAGAGGCGGTTAGTTGCCCTCTAATCACTTTCGAGTATTAAAAAGGGCACTAGCCCTTTGAATTTCTATCGAATGAGCCTTTTTGAAGTTTCTACGACAACGCCTTCTATAAAAAAGCCTTATATGCCCCCAGGGCATAACTTACAACCCTTGACACAAGCCTTTTCTACGACAAGGATTTCAATAATCCTGGCCCTTAAGACTGTGGGGGGAGTGTCATGCTCAAAGGTATAATTTCCTGAACTTTGAGCTGCGTGGAACAAAATGGGTATCTCAAAATCTTTATTGGATGTGTTGGGAAAATGATGGGCGTGGAAGGGGTGTTAGTTGCTTTCCTATCACTTTCGACTATTAAAAAGGGCACTAGCCATTTCAATTTCCAATCAACTGACCCTTTTTGAAGTTTTTACGACAACGCGTTATATAAAAACCATATATGCCCCCTGGGCATAATTTACAACCCTTGCCCTGAGGGCTGTGGGGGGTTGTCATCCTCAAAGACCTAATTTCCAGAACTTAAAACTACGCTGAATGAAATGGGTACCTCAAAGTTTTGATTAGATGTTTTTCGGGAAAAGTTGGGCGTGAGAGGCGGGTTAGTTGCCCTCTAATCACTTTCGACTATTAAAAAGGGCACTAGCCCTTTGAATTTTCTATCGAATGAGCCTTTTTTGAAGTTTCTACGACAACGCCTTCTATAAAAAAGCCTTATATGCCCCCAGGGCATAACTTACAACCCTTGACACAAGGGCTGTGGGGGACTGTCCTCAAAAACATAATTTCTATCTGGAAATCAACTACGCTGAACAAAATGGCTATTTCAAAATTTTGACTGGATGTGTTTCGGGAAATGGTGGGCGTAGAAGGGGTGTTAGTCACCTTCCAATCACTTTTGACTGCTAAAAAGGGCACCCGCCACTCCAATTTCCAATCGAATGAGTCCTTTTCGAAGTTTCTGTGACAACTTCTTCGATACGAAGTGCCCTGCTCTAAAGGAAAAAATTAATAAATAATACATTGTGCCAACATCGTTATTTAATGCCCCCAGGGCATAAGTTAAAACTCTTGCCCTGAGGGTTGTGGGGGAGTGTCCTCCTCTTTACTTAGTCCCCGTTTCTTGTCTCGTTCTCGAGTGTTCCCGTTCTTTACTTAGGCAGCGCGATCGCGCTGCCTATGATTTATACAACAACTTTCTGTATAAACCTTATATGCCCCCAGGGCATAAATTACAACCCTTGCACTGAGGGCTCTGAGGGGGTTATCATCCTAAAAGCCCTAATTTCCAGAATGTTCAACTGCGTTGAACAAAATGGATATCTCAAAATTTTGATTGGATGTGTTTTGGAAAATGGTGGGCGTGAGAGGGGCGTTAGTCGCTATCCAATCACTTTCAACTATTAAAAGGCACTAGCTCTTTCAATTTCAAATTGAATGAGCCCTTTTGAAGTTTCTACGACAACACTTTCAATAAAACTGTATATGCCCCCAGGGCATAACTTACAAGCACTGAGGGCTCTGAGGGGGTTATCATCCTAAAAGACATAATTTCCAGAACTTTCAACTGCGTTGAACAAAATGGATATCTCAAAATTTTGATTGGATGTGTTTTGAAAAATGGTGGGCGTGAGAGGGGCGTTAGTCGCTATCCATTCACTTCCAACTATTAAAAAAGGCATTAGCCCCTTCAATTTCCAATTGAATGGGCCCTTTTGAAGTTTCTACGACAACGCTTTCAATAAAAACTTACGACAACGCTTTCAATAAAAACTTTATATGCCCCCAGGGCATAACTTACAATCCATGCCCTGAGGGCTGTGGGGGAGGGGTTGTAATCCTTAAAGACTTAATTTCCAAAACTTTCAACTACGTTGAATAAAATGGCTATCTAAAAATTTTTATTGGGTGTGTTTGTGGGAATTATGGGCGTGGGGGGGGGGCTAGTTGCCCTCCAATCCCTTTCGACTATTAAAAAGGGCACTATCCCTTTGAATTTCCAATCGAATGAGCCTGTTTTGAAGTTTCTACGACAAGGCCTTATTTAAAAACCTTATATGCCCCCAGAGCATAACTTAAAACCCTTGCCCTGAGGGATGTGGGTGAGTGCCCTCCTCAAAACATATTTTCTATCCTTGAAATCTACTACGCTGAACAAAATGGCTATCTCAAAATTTTGATTGGTTGTGTTTGGGGGAATGATGGGCGTGGGGGGGGGGGCTAGTTGCCCTTCAATCACTTTCGACTATTAAAAAGGGCATTATTAAAAAGTGCCCTCCGATCACTTTCGAATATTAAAAAGGGCACTAGAACTCTCGATTTCCAATCGAATGAGCCCCTTTTGAAGTTTCTACGACGACCCCTTCCATATGAAGTGCCCTGCTTTAAAGAAAAAATAATAAATGATACATTGTGCCAACATCGTTCTTATAACCCTTGGGCATAACTTAAAACCCTTGCCCCGAGGGTTGAGGGGAGAGTCTCCTCAAAAACTTATTTTCTATCTGGAAATTAACTACGCTGAACAAAATGGCTATCTCAAAATTTTGATTGGATGTGTTTGAGGGAATGATGCGCGTGGGGGGGGGGGGGCTAGTTGCCCTCCAATCACTTTCGACTATTAAAAAGGGCACTAGCCACTCCAATTTTCAATCGAATGAGCCCTTTTTGAAGTTTCTGTGACAACTCCTTCGATACGAAGTGCCCGGGTATGGAGGAAAAAAATATATTGTGTCCACATCGTTCTTTACTTAGGCAGCGCTATCGCGCTGCCTATGATATAGTCAATATCTATATTCTACTGAAAACCTTGGCGTATACAGACGCGGTTAAGAGGTTGTAGCCTCATGGCTTATTCGAGTTACCTTGACAAAAGTGGGTTTGTATAACTGTCTATAATCGTGTCACTGCATAAACAATCTAATAGAACCGTTCATTTTGTATAGTCTATATGTATGTTTAACCTCTGAAACTGGGAGGCTGTGTAAATAACTTATCAATGCTTTTGAACGGATTCTTGTCTATCTTGAAGTTCTATCCTGATAGAACTTCGGCCCTAGTAAGTCGAAAATGTTGTTTTCCAGCACGAAAATGGCAGAAATCACCACTTTTCTGTATGGCAAACATTCTGGCTCCTTAACAAATTATTGTAAAATTCGTTTGTCTCTATAGGAGTTCTCTCTTGACATTTTGCTGCCACCGGTACGATACCCCTTGGAAAAAAGTCAAGGAAAAAGTTATATCCGTGTTGATGAAACAAGTTTTTGCAGTTGAAAGTAAGGAGCAACATTAAATCTTGGAACGAACAGAAATTATTTCGTATATGACGGGTGCTTCCCCCTCCTCAATCCCTTGCTCTTTGCACTAAAGTTTTTAGTACTTTAAAAGAGCTTTTTATTCCAATTAAACAGCCCTTGTGTTTCGGGAGTCGTTCTTTAAGGATTGGGGCAAAAAGTAAACTTAATGTTGCTCCTTACTTTCAGTAAAAGCTTGTTTTTTATTTAATTTCTGGTCTTTTTTCAAATAATGCCAGGACAATCCGCGGACGATTCAATCCAATCTGCGAAAGATTTCGCCTGGAAAATTTTCCTTAGCCTACTTTCATTTGAAAAAAAGGACTTGTTTTGCTGTTTTTATGTAGTTTCTGATCGTTTTTCAAATCCGGCCAGAAATCCCCCTCCGTGTAAAATTTGTCTTGCAAATCCCCCTCCTTTATAAAAAGTTTGTCCTGCGGAAATTCCCCGATGAAGTATTTCTCTCGCGGACCAGTTATCCTGCATTATTTTTGGTCACTTAAAAAGGGCACTAGAATATTTTATTCTCGTTCGGTTCATTTATCTCCCGATCTTCTAGAATCGTTGGTTTGATACGATCACCCTAGCAAAAAAAAAAAAAAAAAAAAAAAAAAAAAAAAAAAAAAAAAAAAAAAAAAAAAAAAAAAAAAAAAAAAAAAACTAATTTTCCCAGGCTTTAACTTTTAATAGGTAGCATAAACTTAATAAATTTTATGTATTTGGAATCAAACAGTTCGTGGTAACGAAGTATAACTAAGGAGCGACGCGGCTCAATAGTAACCGAAACTAAAAAAAGGTGCTCATACCAACAGATATATCAACAGAATTGGCTTATTAAGCTGATGATAAATATATAAGATTCATTAAGTTTAGTTTATCTCATTAAAGGCTACGAGCCTGAGAAAATTTGCCTGATTTTCAAAAAAGGGGAAACGCCCCCTGAAAGCTAAAGAATTTTAATGAAAATCGCATCATCAGGTTCAGCGTATCCAAGAACCATACTTTAGAGGTCTCAAGCTCCTATCTACAAAAATGTGGAATTTGTTGGTTTTTTTTGTTTGCCAGAAGAAAGCTCAAGGAAGCGCGTTTATTTGTTTTTTGTTTTTTTTTTCCCAGGGATGCTCGTATCGAACCAGTGGACCTAGAATATTGGAAAAGGGCTTAATCGAAAAGAAATTAAAAGTTCAAGTGCCCTTTTTAAGTGACCAAAAAGATTGGAGGGCAAATAGCCCCCTTCCACGCGCCCTTTTCCCCAAAATCGTCTGATCAAAATTTTGAGACAGCCGTTTTGTCCAGCATAATTGAAGTCCTTTAGTTATGCCTTTGGAGACAATTTAACCCCCACAGCTTCTGGGAAAAGGTCTTTCAGTTAAAAAATTTGCTCATTATTTACGTATAGTATATGCGCATACATTTTTCGCATAAGTGAATTTTCTGATGGGAGATTTTTCACGGAGAGGGAAGTTTCTGGGGGGGGGGGACTTTTCATGGTTTATACTGGGAGAATTTGCGAGAACTCCAATACGAAATTATTTTTATTTGTCTTACTTTCTCTTTGCCGACTCAATTTTACGTGTGGAGATGCTAAGGGTAATTGTCCAGGGTAGATTTTCACCGGGATTGAATTGTCAAGAGGATCTTTTCGTAAGGGGGGATTTTACCGTGGAGGTGGACCCGTATTTCCCCGTGATATTTGAAAAACGATCAACTGAAAATAAGGAGCAACATCAAAACTTAAAACGAACAGAAATTATTACGTATATAAGGGGGCTGCCCCCTCCTCAATACCTTGCTCTTTACGCTAAAGTTTAAATTGTGTCCCAAATCCTTAAGAACAACTTCTGAAACACAAGGGTTGTTTAATTAGAACAATAAGAAGTTTTTTCAAAAGTGCTAAAAAATTCCAGCGTGAAGAGCAAAGAATTGAGGAGGTGAGAGCCCGCCGCATATATGTAATCATTTTTGTACGTTTTAAGTCTTAATGTTGTTCCTTACTTTCAGTTGAGAAAACTTGTTTTTATTTAATTAGGATAAGAAGCCATTCTTTTTATCTATGAATTGTTATCAAAGCTCCGTCACTTAGAATTTCGGTTACTATTGGGCCGAGCCACTTTTTACTTATAGTTTGTTACCACGAACTGTTTGAAAAATTCGAAATCTTGTATTTTTTGATACAGAGGCTTGAAAACTCCTGCCAAGGGTTTTTGTAAAAATTGAATTTAATGGGATAATTGTCATCAAGACCACTCCGGTCCCAAGGGTTATTTTCCCAAATGTTCCCAAAAATCATTCCAAATGTTCTTGTGATAATAACTTTAATAAATTCAGTAATAATTTTAAATAAATTTAATATAATAAATGTTCTAATGCTAATAACTTAATAAAATACATATGTAGCTAGAACTTGTCACGGGCGTAATAGGCCTTACTTACCATTCATTACAAACAAAGAACTAACAGTAGTTAAATCCCACACGCAAAGTAAGTGCTGTAACACTTTTCCAATTCCCCTCTGTTTTCAGCGAAAGATATATTATATTGCACAATTTCCGATTGCAATCTGTGTGGAGTAATCCTTGTGTGGAGTATTTTTTTCTTATATTAAATTCTTACTAGGAATCTTAATTTTAATTTTTGAAACCGTCTGTGATCTCTCTTTATTATCAATATAAAATAGCTTTGCAATTATTGGTTGAGATTAATAAGTGACGGGAAGCATCGCTATGCAGTGAAATTTTCATCGCTTTACGTGAGGAATTTGGCCGCAGTAAAGTTAACATAGACACAAAAACCAAGTTCACTTTTTGACGGCAAAAGAAAAACTTTAAACGGAATATTCTTTACCTCTTTGCATGTCCAAACTTTTCCCCAAAAAACATATCTATTTGCCCATCTGTCAGAAATGTCGCATTGGTTTGGCCTGCATGCAAACAAAACCAAAAACTTAGATCACCTAATTAGAATATTCCGATCTCAGGAAATTTAAGTCCCTAGCCTAGATCACCAACGGTTTAAGAATGGAACTTAGGAATATTCTTTGCATGTCTACAAAACCGAGTCCTCAATCTTTTGTGACGTTTGTTTTTTTTAGTTGAGTGAACAATTATTACAAAACATTCAAAAAGTTTGATGGGCTTGAATCGGCCATTACAGTATGCAGATGAATTTATTCTCGAACGGGAATTGAATTGGGGGTTGAGTTTTAGAAACTCCTCTTTTATTTTGGCCTAAAAAACTAGATACTCTATCAGTCGACCGTCATAACCAGTCCATTTCCTTGTCACATGGGCGAGATTGAAGGGAACTTTCCGCTGGTCACCCTTCACAGGGATATGTTTCGTCATCTTTCAGTTGTTTCAGGGATATTAATTATACTACTAGCTCAAACAGAAGCACAGAGTATGTAAACAAAAAGCGTGAACATGAATTATTACAGGGACAAACGGTGGTGTTTATACTGTGCCTTTTGTGAGGTGGCATAGCTCGATTGGGAGCAGGGGGAGGGGATACCCCTCTAAAGATTTTTACTTATATACACGTTTCCAGGTGCAGTTTTCCGATTTAATTTTATGTTTAATTTGTGAACTAAATAACGAAATCTTTGGGAGCAAATTTAGGGATAGTCCCTGGCTTCGGCCCACGGCTGAATATGCTCACTATTGAGAAACCCTGTATTTATTATTAACATTATTACTATTGTCATGCCTATTATCATTTATTGCTGTAACTGTTAGACTATTATTGTTTACTCGTTTTATGTTTGAGATTTCCCGAAAGAAATTAGAGTTTGTCTTGGCAGGTGACAAGAAAGAAGAAACATTACATAGTCGTTGTTGAAAGAACTTCTCTCCCACGGTGCCCATTCTGACTCTATATGATTAGGGGTGTCATAGAGATGTCATCTCTTGACAACATTTATCAATATTCTTTTCCTGAAAACAGTTTTTTTTTGTCCTAAATGACTTTTAAATTATATATTTCTTTGTGAACAACAACTCTTTTGGCATCTATATTTATTTGCATTGTTATGTCTTTATTGTCAACGAAAATATGTTGCTGTTCCAATTTGTTTTTTTTCTTTTCTATATTTTGGCTTTCCAGGTTTTTCTATATTTACAAATTTTTTGTATGGGTCAAATATTTTGTTTCCTTTATGTATACTGAAATGTTTTGATACATTATTGTGGAAAAGAAATTCAGAACGATAATCAAAACATATCTGCAACTTTTGCTGATTAAATTTACTAAATGTAGTGATGCAATAAAACAAATTGCTGATCGTCCAATTGCACTTGCACTATTTTCATAGGGGGCAGGAGGTGACCAACTTTCTCAAAAAAGTTTCTCAGAAAGCATCATCTTTTCAGATTGGTAGAAAATTTGCAACTTTACCAACATAAAACTGAATAAGGGGGGGGGGAGGGGTGACTGGTCTAACTGTCTACACATACAAGCACCGATTGAAATATAGGAAAAACATGATTTAAAGATAGGATGCCACTGTTTAATATAGCTGATTGGCATACGAGTGTAGATTAGTAGATTGTATATAATAACCTAGCTACTTTGTTAAGGTGAGGAATTGGGTGCTGTATACCTCCCTCTCCTGAAATTGCATACCTGTTATTAGACGGCTGAAAATCAACTTTGATATATTTCGCTTCTTTTTAATCTCAGTCTTGGTAAGAAACATATGCTATTATTAATTCAATTGTCTCGAGTAGAGTTAGGCCACCACTTGGTGGCCTGGGGCTCAGCTCAAAAGCAGTCCTCGATTTACGGAGTCACCATCCACCCATTTTCCTTATAGCAGTAATGGTCAGCAGTAAGAATACTTTTTTCTTGATCACTTATTTTAAACGTAACACCTTAAATTAGATATTGTTTTCACTATGCCTTAATGACATCTGCAAGTTAACCTTATTCCTGCTCCGAGTTTTATCAGGAGCCTGAACAGTCAGTCTTAAATGATTGGACACTGCAAGATCTGAATATTAAAGTTGTCATCTACTTGTCTAATATAAACAACCAAGAGTCTTAATGGCTTTTTCCCTTTTTTTTGTTTCGTGCTTTAATTATCGTGTGAAATATTTCCCATTAGAGTCTTTGTTTATTTAAGTCTAAATGTCGGTTTTTACGTTGAGACACACGGTGGCTTCATATAGCCATTCGTTTGTTGTCCAGGCAACAATATCTTCCAAAATTTCCTAGAACTGAATTTATTTGTTTATTTTACTACATGGTCCCTATGCAAGCAGTAAATTGGGAGACTCAACCTTTAATCAAATGAATTCCACCGGTAAGAGACATTGTCTAGTCACCATGGAAAATAGTCAACAAATCTTAACTTCTGATTTTCTGACAATTACGCTTCTCAAAATAGACCTAATCTTTTGTTATTTCATCCCCTGTTATCAATTTGAAATTGAAGCTTTCCCTCAACTACAAGCTTCGAAGTAGCTCTAATTTTCCACCAAAAAAATTCTAACTAAATATAAATTAAACAAACCTAACTTTGATTGATGAGGATGTGAATATATGAAATATTTGCTTATTAAAAGTATAATAGCGAAGTTTTAATGACAGTAAAATATGACACTTCTGACTTAAGTAAATTTCTTAGAGCCTAATCATCCCTTCCCCGGTCCCGTTTTCTGAAGGGCAGCTTGGTCGCAGAGTCCTTTGAGAAAACGATTGAAAAATTTGGACATGTTTGAACACCAGTACAGCGTTAGGTTCAACATTTCATCAGCCAAAATAAGAAAAAGACAGCTATTTTATCGCAAATTTTTTTGAAGCTACTGGAATTGAAGTATAAACTTGATCATTGATCAGTACAAATTTGATCAACACGAATATTACTGCTAACTTTATTTGCAAATTTACTTACTTTACGTATCATTTTGGTGGCATTCTCATGAGAAAACTAAAAGAAACTTGAGCTAAATATGCAATCTTGTTGTTGTCCAGTTTTCGAGATGAAATTATAACTCCTGCAGAAAAGATTATGTGATGTGAAAGAAGTGTCCTACCCATTGAGATATCTAAGAAGAACATGATTTCTGTATAACTTATACAGAAAAAAAACAGCAAAAAATGTTTGTTGTAACTTATTATAGCAAATTCACAAAAAAATTCTACTTATATTATAAATTCAAATCGACCCAGGATATATTATTTGTTTCTTCAAATATCAAGGTCTTTTTTCAGAGAAAGGCAATTAGTTGATATTAATCTACTTTGACAGCCAAATTTCTAGTCTAATTTACGCCTTAAAATTCCAATTTTTTCACGTTTCATTTTAGCATTTACTAGAAGTGCTTAATCAAGTTTTCTTTTTTGTCTGTATAGGTTTTAGTCCCAAAGGACTTGGGGCAATTTAATTGAGCCAGGCAATGTTTTTGATGAACTTATTAGCGGAGAAATATCAAAGTTTCCAGCACATATAATACTCCATGGTTCGCAAAGACATCGTACACTATCTGATGACATCCAATTCTCCCGACGGGATTGACTAGCTAAATTAGTACATTTTAAAATATATGGAGTCCAATGGATACTTTGGAAAGACTCGGCATTGTATTGAATTTCCATTGCTCCTGGAGACAAGAGCTAGCATTATTAAGAAACTCTTAATAGGTTTTAATTACTGAAATAAAAATTGTGGATCCATTCAAACTTGAAAATGGCGTGAAAGAATAAATGTTAGGAAAGTACATTACTCTGACCAGAAGCTTCAATTGCAGCAGCAATGACTGTTGATTCAAAAACATGACTGGGTTGTGATAATTGACTATGCCTAGGTAAAAAAAAAATCAAATCCCCGTGACGAAAAAAGCAATAACCAAATAACGAGCCTACTTATTCATAATTTAGCTGCTTTACTGTTTTTCTTTAATGTCCACAATATATTGATGCTTATTCGATTCAAAATGTGCGTTCCTACCACTGAATTTGTCACAAGGTTAATCCACGTAACGTCAACGTAAAAGACTACTTAATATCTCCCTCAGCCACCTCCATGCAATTTCTAAAAAGCTTAAAGAAACGTATATAATTTCGAAGACCACACCGCCTTTCCATGACAATAAATAAAAGTTCAAATAGGGATAAAATCCTTTTAATAGACAGTGATTTTCACAAATAGTGATAAAACTTCTCAAAAAATACTAGATTTTTCGGTCAAATATGCAGTGACCGTCATCAGTAGTAAAACTGATGACGGTCACTGCATATGTGACCGAAATATCTAGTATATTTTGTGTAATTTTATCACTGGTTGCGAAAATCACTGTCTATTAAAAGGATTTGTATCCCTATTTGAACTTTTATTTCATCTTAAAGAAAATATTCAGCTGTTTTTTGAATATTCTCCAAAGAGTTTTAAGAAAATATTCAATGTTTCAACATCCAAAATACTTCAACTTACTCAAGTAAAGTACCCCTTGTATTTGGTAGAGCATTTTTTAGCATCCAAAGAGAGAGGACAATTTTTGTACGCTTTTATTCACTTAAGTGACGACAATATTGTTTTGGTCTATTGAATTTCCTTTTTTGTACACCTGTACTATTTTCAACTTGTTCCTTGTAGTATTTTATTTTGAAGCTACTATATTTGCATTTACATCCAAACTGTAAGAAAACAGTCACCTTTCAACTATTGCTCTAATGATTTTAACTTAAACACCCACAGTGAGTAGCTGACGTTCCTATAGATAGAAGCTAGGTAACCTTAAACCACCTTTCTACCGATTAAGACGAAAAAGCCCCTTTGAATAGAAACTCAACTAAATTAGGCTTTCAAGCTCAATCACTTTTATTTCCTTTCATCTCTGAAAAGTATGTAATGGCTGGCTCTCCTATTAATATTCTTGAATATCTCATGCATACAGATTGTATTTTTTAATCTTACATAGATAGACATTAACATTTTAAAATCTAGGTTGAAGGAAGAGAAGACAGACTGCAGTGCTCCTCAACAAGCTGCTTCTCACTCAAGTAAAGGCGAAAGAAATGCAGGTGAGAGTAAGTTAAAATATTCATATTTTTTGCACTAGTTAGACATAACTAAATCTGGTAAAGTTATTACTTATCAAGCTCTTGTTGAGTCAGGAGCAACCTTTACATTGGCGGATCCAGGATTTTTTTTAGGGGGGGGGGCAAAATAGGTTGATCCGATAAACTTGGGTTAGGAACAAGTTTAATTAACGCAAACTTGCGTTAATTAAGTAAATTACACTACGTTAGACTATGTTAGGGGGGCGCGCGCCCCCTCCCCTGGATCCACCACTGAACCTTTATTTGGAACGGAATTGAAGAGGATTAAGCTGGAGTATGCAAGTACTGATGTTACTTCTGGGCGTCGTCTTCAATACAATTTGGACTCAGACATAGGAGAATTTTCAGCCCCATAACCCCTAAATCTGAAGAATGTTATGACACCTCCTTCCATATAATCAGTGATGTCAATTCACAAATTGACATCACTGTATTGTATTTTTTGACATATGTATTTTTTTAAATCCAAAGGGTGGGGGGCAATTTTGTTGTTTTTTTCAGTGGAAAGGCAAAAAAAAGCATTTTCCAGTGAACATACGAAAGAAAGGTATTTTTCGAAAACTAGGGGGAATAAAATATAGAGGTTTAATTTCCCTTGCCCCACCCCCCCTAATTTGCCTAGATTAGATAATCATTTAGTAATTAGAAAACTGTGCATATGTTGGAAAGAATCAACATATTATGAGCAATAGCACTATAACTGGGCTGAAAATGAGTCCACTTATATGTATCCTAACCCCCCTCCCCCCCCAACCCAAAAAAAAAAAACACGCATGGGCTCGCTAAGATCAGAGTCATTTGTATTTGCATTTTATTAGTTCATATTTAAATATTTGGGGAAGTACCCCTAAGGCTCAATAATCTGCACAGAATCAAACTACTGTATTTGAAACAGTGGCTAAATAGCAGTGATAAAAATAATGACAACAGTTACAGTAAAATGCTGAAATTGAAGCAGATTCAAATGAAAAATAAAAAAAAAAAACATTGTGGTATTATCTTATATGATACCATTTTCTTTATGAAATACATTCAGAGCAACGTTCGGATCGACTCAATAAATTACGACTTCATAATCTAAATTGGAAGTTTACTGGTAAATATACCTCCACCTTCCCACAAAAAAAAACACTTTTATATGCAATACGTAAAGTAAATAAACAAAAATTGCAATTATATAAGAGACACAGGATGTGAGAGAAAGAGATGTGGCTGAAATTCTTTTTGATTGTGTAAATGAAAAAGTAGGCATCTGGTGGTTTGATCATAATATTTAAAAATGAAATGATAGAAAATTAAGACCTTGTTCAAATTTGAAGCAAGTAACTAATGTTTTGATATAGTCAGGTGATCAACCCCCAAAAATGTTCTATCTTAGTAATCGGCTTCAATTTAAAAATTATTTTGGATATTGTTTTCTCCGAGCAAATTTTGCAGTAAATACCAACTAGAAACAATGAAAGTACATTACCAAGGCTATAACCTGCGCAAGAAAGCTTTCAGATTAACATTGCTTCATAGAAAAACTAAAGTTTGATTAGTGAATTGATCACAGAAGTAGTAAACTATTTAAGTTAAGATGCAAAAGTAAGTGTTAACATACTTAGCAGCCTCAAAACATGGCATAGGCGGTGCTAAAACTCTTTTTCATTTTATCTTGTGATAGAAAAGGAATTCCACCAATTTCCTTTTTCCGGCCAAATATAAAAGTCAGAGAGTGTCACCGATCACTGTTTTTCCCCTCCTGAAATATTACAAGAAAAGAAGGACTTTATTAAGTGTCCCATAGAAAATCCATACATGTTCCATAGAGTCCTGTAAAGCAATACATACATGGTATTATCTCACATTTACCCAATGTCAACATAACTCTTAGCACTAGCCCGACCCATGAGTATCGTTGAAAAGTACTCTCTAAAAGGAGTAATAACATTTGGCTACCCGCCAGGAATCTCAGCATCTTCACAGTGATCTCGTTGGTATATGGATTCGTTTTGGCATGTATTTCAGACCACTAACTGTGTTGACGAAGTTCAATGAATAGCGAAATAGCAACATATTACTTTGTAAATGAGATAAAAGTATTTCATTGCCTTTTTCGGCATCTTTCGTTGATTGGACGATGAAAATTTGATTCAACTTGACCCCTAGCTGAGTTAATTCTATTCCGCTTTAAACAAAGGAGTATTATCTACTTGCTTCCTTTGTTTCTCACTGCACGAGTTTTTTCTCTTTCTTATATTTAAATCCAGTGTTTTCAGACAAAGATGTGACTAGCCCCGCCTCGAAGTACTTCAGCTAAGTCATGGTATGAATATTACTTAGAAAATATAATCACGGTTAAATTAAAAATAGCGCTTTGACAAGCCGAAAAGTAGGTCATTCAGTTTCTCCTTTTGTTCAAAAATTTGTTTTGTTTGTTTTTGTTTACTTTATTAATTTCAATTACGTTTATTGAAACATAATCAAACATTTTCGTCATTTCTAGTTTAGCTTCCTGCAACTTAATCACCTAAGTCACTTCCAACTAGCAACCAGTTAATTATTCAACCCCCAAACAATCCAATAATCCACTGTTCGGCCACAATGCTACTAGAATTATTTCTCTATAACCAAAAAATAAAAAAAAAATAAATGACCCCAACTCTAAAAACACCAATAACACCTCTCCGTAAAATATTACTATATCTATAGACAAATTTGTGGCCAGATTCCCTTTAGAAGAAATGTTAATCATTACGGGGGTAAGATTCTAACTATGGAAAGTTCTTTTTGTAATGCAGCCAGTGATGCTGTTTATCTCAAAATTCTATATGTATGCGCAGTTTCAGGATTTCAAGACGAAGGAGGGGGGGATTAATTCGGTGTATCATTTTTTGTTTGTTTCTAAATCACTTTTTACTTCCTTAGCATCTTCAAGGGAGAATAGTCCTGCCCTGAATTTATCAAAAACATGCGAAGAATCAAGTATAGGGGGTGAGGATAGCAACAGTATTGAAGAAAGGTCACCAGTCCATGAAAATGAAGAATCAGAAACAAGTGATCAGGAGGATGACCACGATACAAAGACAGGTAACTTTTATTTCTTTTTTTTTAGTATATAGCTTTGTCTTATGAATGTTTTTTGTTAGTGAAATTGAAACAGAAAAGGAGAAAAAATAATTATGGTAGAATGAACACTAAATTGAAAAAAATGTACAGGTGCACAGAGATAACTGTATTTGTGTGTATGGAGGAACGCAAGAGTTTTCTTTGACATTGCTCCATTTTCGTCTCTGCGTTTAGGCCACCGTACTTAGCTATAAAGCGTGTCTCACATTTTAAGCTTTTCCCTTAGGAACTTCAGTAATACCTCATTTTTATTAGAAAATCCATTAGCCTAATATTGCTAATGAAGCCATGGTGGCGTATCTTAAGTGGTGACGGTATAAAACTTCGCTAAAATGCGTATCGCCGAAGTTCGAGTTCTTTAAGGACTGTTTTCCAGGCTTAAGGGGATTGTTTGCTTTTGTGTTTGTGGAATGCCAACGTAAAATAGTTAGTTTTATCTTTTTATTGGTCGAGGATGAGAATATTAACTATTTGAAGATTTAAAAAGAAATTTAAAAATTCGGTTGCTTATTAGGAAATATACAAAGCTTAGTTTTGATTCCTTCCGCAGTCGACGCCGTAGCGCAAGATCATGTCTTAACCCCTGTTAGTGAGAAATCCCATGTTGGCGTAGCTGGCAACTCAAATCCACAGCAGGCAATGGCTGCAGCTGCTGCATATAATTATTCTACACTGTTAAGTGCTGCCGCCGCTGCAGATCCTAGTCTGGTTCTTGCGTCTACAGAAACCCTTCTGTGCAACATTCAAGGGCTGTTGAAATTGGCTGCTGACAATGCTCGGGATAATGATCACAAATCAACTTATGAAAAAGGTAAGAAACATTGTATGAATTTTAAATTATTTCTAGTATATTGTAAACCTATTGTTTATGATTGTTTACTTTTTTATTTCTGAAATTCCGATCCCTCAAGAGTTTGTCCTCCTCTAGCAGTATTCTATTAGTAATATTTTTTTAGCGTCTTAATAAAAAGAAAGTTAGCAGTTTAATCGGGGTTTAAGAACACAGGAGTTTTCCAATAAAAATAATGATTGCTAATCAAGTTGTGGCATATTGACTTCAAATGAAAGCCAAAGCATTTTTCTGTATTTTAAAGATAATTGTGTAGTATTTCGTCAAAGGTTGATTAATTAAGACAAATTTATGTCACCTACAAAACTATGTCACCTGACAAGAAATGGAAGATTAATAAAGCCCTGACATTTTGAGCTTTTGAAAATGAAGTTGTCAAGCATATTTTTGATATGGATATAATTTTTCCGTGAGTGAATCTACCGAGTTTTAATTTTTTTTTTTTTTTATACAACCAAAGTATATACCGTAGGCATTTTGCAGCTTAAAAAAAAAACTGTTCCCTACTGATAGAATATTTTATTGCTATTCCAAACTCTTTTTTCCTTTTACATTCTGTAAAAGGTGCTCATATTTTAACTTTAAAACAGAAAAAGTTCTTGACGATTGTAGCTTTTAAAAAAGTGAAAAATATCTGAAAGATCATAGAACAAAAAACCTTTCTTTCCCAAATAGTATCACTCAACATTCATAATCCACTTTTAAAGAGTCATATTGCATAAAAGCAAGAGGAATCAAATAAGATTCAACTTTGTAATGGATTTACTCAACTGAACAAAGAAAACAGAAGATATTATTAAACACACAAAGGGAAGAAGTCAAATTCAATTTGCGGATAGATACAGGAGTAGATCATTTGTAACCTGTTCCCAGCAAGTGAAATTTGTCTAAAATATTAAAACTGGATTATTTATGCCGGTAATTTCATAGATGCTTCGAAATAATATAAGTACAAAAAAGGCGAAAAATATAAACTTATAAATTGGCCTATTCCATTGGAACCGAAATTCTGGAGATAAGATCTCACATAGTTTTTCCGCTCTTTTCAATAGTCTATGTGGGGAGTCGGTACAACATGAGCAACATATTGTTGCTGGTCAACAAACAGTTCAATCAACAAAAAAAAATAATTATCAACAAACTTGACGGTTTAAAAGTCTTGTCCTCTTAGGATAACGCTCTTAGGATAACCCTGCAATCAAAGTAAAAACAAGGACATGAAAAATGAGCTTACCGTTCTACCAATTTAGTCTATTCCTTCATTTGCTTGAGATAAACTTGAGCAAAATTATCCTAAGATTTTTTGGGTATTTTTTCTCTCATTTTTCTTTAACTGAAAACTACTTTTTTAATGCTTCATCTTACCTGGCCATATAAAGATGTAGATTCAGATTTTGTTTTAAGTTTTGCCAGATTCTTTATAATATCGATTCTTTATACTATATAATTATAATATATAATATTCTTTATAATATAATAGCAAGGGTCAAAATCTTTGATTGCGGTTTTCTCGGAAAGAGTTTTCGAGCAGTAGGACAACTTCGCTCTCATGTCGTGAATGCATATAGTAGCTTTACTCGGTAATGATCAAGCTGCTCGAATCGCCAAGAGATTATCTTTAAAAATAAAATCTAAGATCTGCCAAGAAAAAGATGAGAAACAACACAGTACTAGGAACATTTTGTAAAGAATTATCTATCCTCCTCAGTACTAAATCCTTTTGGCAGGCAACTGTATTTGGTAAACTTAAAATACCACTGGCTTAAAAAGACATATTCTTTTAACATTGAGCAGAGATGTTCTTAAAGAGAAGTTTAGATTCCAGCAAACTTATTCATATTTTAGATATAAGGCCCTGGAATTAAACTAATATATTTTTCTTTAGTATTGGGTGATATTTTATTATAAAAACATAAAATCTAGGTTTTGAGCGAAGTATTAAACCTTCAAATTTCCTGGAGCAATTTTAAGGAACTTTTTTTTATATACTTAAGCGTAAGCCTCATAATAGTTTTGTGTGTGGGGAAAGCAAGTGGGCTAGTATAAACAGGAAAGTAGGCTCACAATTCCATTTTTGAAGAGAATGCAGGTCTTTCCTCGGAGATTTGAATTAGTTCGCCTCCTTTCCGTACCCTTTGTGTGTCGAAAAGAAATGTTTTGTATATAGTTATCTGCGTTTAGAGTAATAAGGGTTCATGGCCACCCCAGGAACGTAAGCCGAAATGTATCTTGGACGAAGGCATCTTTTTGGCAATGATATAAATTCCCTGAAAATTTAGAAGCGGGCAAAATATAAGAAGGTTATAAGGGATTATGGATAATTGTCAAACAAGGAGAGCAAGGGAGTCCCGCTGTTGATCCCTCCCCTTCCCGTCTCCTTGAAATTTCCTTGGGTATGCCATTGTTTTAAAGCCATTGTCATGTTTTTATTGCAATAAATTCAATATGCCTTCTTGGAGATATACTCATTTTATGATACATTGTGCCTGCCTGCAATGATTTTGATTTTTGCAAGGTCGATTATTCTGCAACA
Source organism: Artemia sinica (assembly GCA_027921565.1). Taxonomy (NCBI): domain Eukaryota; kingdom Metazoa; phylum Arthropoda; class Branchiopoda; order Anostraca; family Artemiidae; genus Artemia; species Artemia sinica. The sequence continues at coordinate 31,376,238 of CM051270.1, forward strand.
TAAAATATAGAATGTTTACTAGCTTTTGTTCATTGTTGTTTTGTTTTCCTTCTTTGGTGCAAAACACATACAAATCCCCTAACTTTCTCATTGGGAGGGAACTGACTCTTAGACTGACTCTAACTGTCAGACTGACTCTTAGAATTTTAGCATATTGCTAACCTCACCTGAAGATCTTCATAAGCGCATCCTTTGAATATGTTGCTGTATTTCGAATTTGATTGCCCTCTGCTTGCTCTTTAACTTAAAATTTAATTATTTCCAACCTGTTTTCTTGTGAATGAAAAGTTCTGACACAACTCTAGAAATGTAAATACTATTGCAAGTTTTGACGATCTCCCTGGCCACCATCTTAGTATGTGCTTTGTTTTGATTGGATTGTACTTGTCCATCTGTTTGATTTCCAAACCCCTTTTAAATTCCAACTAATAACAATTATGATCCGACCATCACTTTTCTTATCCGAAGCTGTAAATTCTCGGCTATTTTCTCTAGTAATCTTGCATTGTTTTTGTTCCATTTAGCTTTTCTGATAAAATACGTTCATGGCCTGGTTTCTGTTTACGAACCTCTTTCCAACTTCTATTGAATTATTTAACCCGTGACAAGGCTTCTATGCAAATGAACCTTGAACAATTTTAGAAGCTTTTCTGAATCCTTTTTGAGTGTTTTTACATGGTTTTTTTCCTCCATCATTTCAAAAAAGGGGAGACGTCTCAGTATTGCCATATCGGATTAGTAGCGGAAACTTGGGTTTCCTTAATGAGTTTTGTAAGATTAAAAGCTAAAAGCATTATTGAGTAGGGAATAGAAAATGTAGAAAGAAAAACAAACAATCCAAAGCCTTGGGCAGTTATGATATTGAAAGCCAGGGATTTTTCAAAAGACTTCTCACGGGTGATTTAAAAGCTTTTGTTATTTGACATTAATAGGGTGAACCAATGGCTTAGAAAGTCAGGTAGATTAAACTTTCGACTATTTGAAGGGGTATCCATAATTTAAGAGCAAAAAGCGAACGTGAAAGAGAATATTAGACAATCATTCCATTTTGTATTTCGGAAATTAAGATTAATTTAAAATTTATATATTTTGTGACTTTACGTATTTGATTAATTGGTAAAACTATTTAGGACAAACCATGGCCGTCTAAAGTCTCTTTGGCCATTTAAAAAGTAACTAAAATTCACATGTATAAAGCGAGGTAAAGAAAATACTAATGGAAGAACTGTATATATTGTTACTGTTTCATGATATTCAATGGTGTAACTCTAGCATATTTATTTTTATGATTGCAAGATTACGTAATTAAATCACATTTGGTTGTGCCAGACCCTGCTCAAGAAGGCCGTGCAACCCCACATTGGCATAGTACCCCCATATGAACAAATACTTTAGGTCTATGGAATGACACGAGATAATCTTTGGCAAGAGAATACTGAGCAAAGACCTAGAAAATGTAGTTACTCTACAAATTAGAGAGACTAAAATTTTCAGTCATTTAAATTTGTAGCCAAAAAGATCCCGTAAGTCTACTGGTTTAATTATAATCAGAAATTGTACACTGCCTATCGCAAGGCTAATCAAAATTCTGCATATGATCCTCATTGTTGCCACTCGAACAATACTGCAATAAATGAAAAAAGAAAAGATTATTTAGTAAAAATCGGTTGCGACACGGCTCACCATGCGAAATTTCTTCAATGATACATTTCAATAACGTTTTTTTTATTCCTAGTTTATAGTTAAAATTTAAGATTTTAATACCTTGCTATATTTTTGTGTAATGGGTTATTGTTAAGTTTCCGTAATGAAGCATAAATTGAGGTCAGAAAAGTATCAAGACCGAAGATAAACATGCTTATGCCACGAATTCGCTCGGATTCGTCATTTAGGCTCATTTTCAAGGAGTTTGACTTATTTTCAAGGAATTTGAATTTTTTCAAAAAATTGAGTTCTTTAATGTAACTTGTGAAACCAGGGGAAAATTTTAGTATCTTCCAAGTTATTTCATGAGGGTATTTAGTTCAAATGTAATTGTTGATTTCATTTTATTCGGTTTATTCGATTTTATTTGACATTTATTGCTATTTGTTTGATATTTTCAAGAAGCAGACATCGTCAGAAAACACCGAAAATAATCCCGTTCTTTTTAATTCTGGTTATCAGAAAATATTCTCGTTCTTTCTAAGAAATTCGAAAGCACTGAAGCGCACAAAATTTAATAGTCAGACATTATGAACAAAATTTATTTCTGATAGTTTTGCCGCAGTGGGACACTTCTTTCTTTTCTAGCCGAACTCAAAATGGAATTGGTGCGTGAAAGGGAAGCTAGAGAAAAGATGGAAAAACAATTGGAAGAAGAAAAGAAGATCAAAGGTAAACTTTTATTTCTTTTTCTTAGCTGAGAAGGCTTAATGATTTCGAAATGGGTTTTAAAATGGTTCATTTAAGATAAATAAAATAGAAAATAGATTTGATGATCCCAACAGCGACTGCTTTTCAGTTGTAAAATTAGACGATAGCCAAAAATACCCTATCATGATAGTTAAGGCTTAAACATTGTTAAGATATCAGTGTTAAGACGTTGGTTTGATTCAACACAATTATGGTTTGTGATTTTGAATTTTGTTTTTAAATTTTTGCAAAAGACCCCAAGACCTTTAAAAATAACGTCAAATCAATACAATAATTACGTCATGAAAATTAAAATCGTAGAGATTCTTTCTGGAAGTTTAAAACCCATCGTATGAGAAAAAAAAGAAGGAAAATTTCTGTTTTGCTTGGGTAGCTGTAATGTCTCTTTCTTCTTGCCAACGCTAGCAGACTACTGGAAGACCCTCGAAAAATGTTTAACGACTTATTTGAAAGTTAATGCTTATATTTACGTGCTTCTTATATATTTGTCTTGACAAAGCCGAGTAGAGAGCCATAGTATCAAAAATGGCACTTTTTAGTGCCATTTCTAGATTGGAGAAACCTAGAAAGCATAGTAATTACACAAATTGAAATCACGGTCATTGAGAACCCTTGGGGGGAGCTCTGCAGTCTCCCGTCCTGGGTGCAGCAGTAGCATCAATTTAGTAAAGTGCAAACTGTGGAACATACTAACTGAAATCTATAACATTCGTTTTCTAATTCACTCTCATTTGGTAATGGTAAATCATTATACGGCAACAAATCTTAATTCCGAAACCGAAATTTGAGAATTTCAAAAAAGAGCACGAAACTCCTTAAACATGACGTGACTTCAAATTGAAATAAAAAATATACCAGTAAAATCATCTTTGTCGTAAAACTGATGACTAAAAGTTCACTATCCCCCATCTTGAATAACGAAGAGAATCATATTTTTGCATGGACTCATATGTCCCTTTTTTTCACAGGTTAAGGACTCACTTCTTTCGTTTGTGCCTTCTAATATTTTCAAGGACACGCTAGTTTAGTAGGCTATTCTACATATCTTTCGAAGCTTGAAGTTTTTTTTTTTTTTTGTCGCCAAATTAATAGTTTCTGAGAATTGTCTCCTAACATTTTTGTACCTTACAATTTGTTTCCCTGGGCTAACAGAAAAAAAATGATTAATCTAGACTTTTAAGATAAAAACAAGTTCAGCGTTCTTCGTGCGCTTCTTGTAGCTATTTCTCTGAAGAATATCACCCAAGATCGTATTTAAATAGTCATATCCAAGTTTATTGCTTAAGTTGGGTTCTTTTCAAATGGTTTGTATTTCCTCTTTCAATTCTATTTCTGACCACAATTTTAGCTAGACATCTCGCCAGTTTTTTTTTTTGGGGGGGGGGGGGGTGGGGGGGGGTTGGGTGGGGGGTGGAAGTGCATGTGGTTCACATTTAAGAGAAAGGCTGGTTGTTTTTTACTTTTTGTTTGCCAAAAATGAATATTTTACGAGTTTATTGCTAAAATAACCCCATTACTTTCAGTAATTGTTATGTAAGATTCTTTTTCTAATTCAGGACTATATGAACAAAGTTCTTATTTCTTTACATTTAGAAAATTTCTATCCATGAGATTTTGGGAGTCTTTTCCAGTGTACCTGCATTTCAACTCCCCCCTCCCTCTCTGTTAATCCTTGGATATAAATCCAGTTTGTATCAAAAGTTTATTGATTTTGAATCGTTGTTCGAGAAAATTGTTTGAGAATTTTTGAAGCAATATTCTAAGACTGATAATGCAGCTAAGCAGGATGACCAGTTTCTAACGATCAAACATTGATAAGAAATTCATAACGGCTAGTTTTTCTCAGTTAGCAAATTCATCTAATGGCTTCTTAAAAATGTTTTCATACAACACTGCTTTTCCATTTACGACAAATTAAGCAAGAAAAACGGGTTTTAATTTCAACAAAGCAGCGAAACAAAAATAAATAAAAACAAAACAAATTTTTGATTAAAAAATATTCCAAATATTTCGGCCCCACGTCCGGGAGCCTTTCTCAACGGGGGAATTCAAAAAGAACAAAAAAAAGATAGCACACATAAAAAAACAAGGCAAACTAAACACACGAAGAAGAAAAAGAAAAAATATATATAAATAAATAAATAAGAACAACTCACATTTAAACAAACTTCCAGATGAAACAAACTTCTTTCTTTTATAAAGAAAAACAATAATGGTTTATTGAAGCCCGCATTAAAAAATAATTAGTAGAGTAGACGAAAAAAAGAAACGAAAATACTGTCCTCATTTTGTGAGTTTTCCTGCTAATCAAACTTGCATTCTTTGATCAAAAAGCGTCATTTTTCATTTTCTAGAATGTTCGACTCAATTTCAAATTCATTTAACTCGTTCTGAAGTAAAGCTTAGTCGAATCTAATTATATGAAACTAAAATTTGAGACAGTCCATTCATTCCACCCTCAAAGTTACCGCTGGTATATTTTACTAATAGGCTACTCAGATGACAACAAGAAACTTACTCTCTTTCAAGGAAAAGTTAACTTGGCCTAATATAATCAAGAGATGAGTCTCTTCTCTCTCTTTTAATTGCTCCAAGGCTTGAAATTAACTTATAAATGTAAGAGAAACAGTTTTCCAGTCAATTCTCCAGTCATTTGTTAATCCGAAATCTCGCTCTCCTAAATAAAAAAAAAGATTTACCGAAAGATTATAGTTTGTGACCCTTATACGGTTGTTATTGTGACGCCACACTTTTGGTTTTTTTTACTTTTGTTTTTTTTTTGTTTTCCTGTTTAAATTTTTTAAAATTTCTATAGCCTAATTTGCATACATTTTCATGTTTCCTAATAAATTTTTGTGTTTCTAGCCTTGGAGTACCAAGGACATTAAAAATAAAATCTGATTATTTAAATTGTTTAAGTGGAAAAGCAAGATTCTAAGTCTGAAGATTTCACTTCAGCCCTTTCAGAACATATTTTTAATTTTCCAGACCATTTTATTTTGTTCGAGAATGTCTCTTTGATTTCTAGGGATCGGGGTTTAAAGCAAAATTTTCGTGAAACTCTTGAAATAAAGAAAATCTTATTCAAGAATATTGCTTTGAATCGGGATACAGGTGAATATGGGCTGGACTCTATCTATGATAATTTATTAAAATCTGACAGAGTAAAGTTCAATTCACCCAATGTAGTTGACCTTTGTCCAAATGTTATATCATTGAACGCTAATGAACCGAATCCAAGAAGGTCAAAGAGAATAGCTTCCGCCTTTGCTTTGAAAAGAATTAGAGATTCAAACAATATGTAGTGTTATTTGATTTAGTATATAAACTTTTGTTTTAAATTGTTTTATTTTAGTTTTACTACTGATGACGGTCACTGTATATGTGACCGAAATATCTGGTATTTTTGTGAATTTCTATCACTGTTATAAAAAACACTGTCTATTAAAAGGATTTTATCCCTATTTGAACTTTTATTTATTGTTTAAGTGGAAAGTTACACAACGATGTACATTTTGACAATTAGGCAAACCCGAGAACTCAATTTTTAATGAGAAAGACATTTATGTGCAGATAGGTAGTTTTTGCTTAGCAGGCGCCGAGTTTGAAAATAAAGAACTTGTGTGAAAAACCAACAGAAAATGCGCGAAAAAAAATATATCATCATGGAGCTGAAGAAACTATATATTTCCTAATTGCTGTAGCAAAAGTCAAACACTACCATAAGTCTATGCTATGCACTAATATGGACATTATTAAGATCATTTCATATGTGGAAATATGTCATATGGATTGCTACACTGAAGCTATTTTTCATTTCGCTGTATTTGCAATTTTGTGTGCTTTGTTTGTCTTAGCTTTCTTTATGTCAAATAATGATTTTTTTAGCTTCATTGGAAGCTGACATTGCACTAGAAAATTTTATTTATTTAATTTATCAACTAGGCTCAAATAGGCATGCAACGTAATGCATTTTATTTCGTTTGGGAACACTATGATACCCATTTTCCTTGGTCAATTCTTGCTTTACTAAAGAAGCATTTATTGACCTCTATACTCAAAATGACATCCAAGTTTCCTTTGCCAAATTTCCAGTTTTATACTATTACTCTAATAGCCTCCCCCTATTTAAGAAAATAGATGCAAAAATTCTTTTCTAATCTTTTTCTGTATAAGTTTCCATTGTATTTTTTTTCTAGTTTTACTCCCTTCAATTGAAATGCGAATTCTGCTGCTATGGATGCAATCATCTTATTAATTGGCTGTTCATCCACAAGAAATTCATTAGGTTTTGACAGGGTGTTTTTTCATTTCTTTTCCGTATTCATTCCAATTTCCCAATGGGTCCCAAGTTACTCAGTTTGAATAAGCAGTAACCAAATATTAATAAAGAAGCTCAGGTGTTTTGTAGACTTTTCCCATTAACAGATGGGAGAATACGAGACCGCTCACACAACAGAAAACTAATGGATGTTGCGAATAATTCAGTTAATGGAGGGATACATAAGGTTTTGAAATTTGATCTGACTGATAACAAATGAGCATTCTTGCCTTGTTCACAAATGAAAAAAGTGTCCATTGTTTCATCACGGATACAGAGGAAATGATGGTTCCGATCCCACTTGTCATTTATCCTCCTTTTTTTCTTTTTTTTACCTCATACTTCCTGTTCTAATAATTTATTTGTTGACAACTAAAGCTCTGTGCAAAAGAGAAGAGAGAGAGAGAGAGAGAGAGAGAGAGAGAGAGAGAGAGAGAGAGAGAGAGAGAGAGAGAGAAAGAGAGAAAGGAAATTCTGCCTCAGGGACAGAGGAAGCACGGGAGGTCTTGCCGCAATTGAACCAAAAAGCGTCGCGATTTCACGGACGGAGGGGCGTTAAAGAGTCAAAAACCGATACTATTTGTGTATATGGTTGCTAATGCTAAAAAAAAAATCTTATCTCATTTCACATTAAAAGACCTTTCAATAAAAAAGATTTTTGTTTTGAAAGAGCCATGTACGCGTGGACTATTTTGGAGGAGGAGGGAGGGGGTAACATGTATGTTTTGGGGTCATATCTCTCTGGAAGTATGCAAATTAAAAAAAAGTGGCAAAATCAGGTGGGTGATTCCAAAAGTACATGAATTTGGGGTGCGGGTCTTAAAAACCTTAATATTTCTTAAGTTCACAGAGGCCTGAGGTTTTCCACATGTATATGCCTGTTTTGATCTACTCGTGGACTTTTTGGAGGAGGAGCGAGGGGTAACAGGTATGTGTTGGGGTCATAACGCTTTGGAAGTGTACAAATAAAAAAAAGTGGCAAAATCATGTTGGTGATACCAAAAAACGAGAATTTGGGATGCGGGTCTTAAAAACCTTAATATTTCTTAATTGCACCGAGGCCTGAAGTTTTCCACATGTATGTGCCTGTTTTGAACTTTGGGAACATGCACATATGCAGATATTTAGGAATATGGGAAAGTGAATAGAATTCGCCACAGCCTTCCAAACATGTCAAGTGTACAAACAGTGGGGATGAAGATCATGAACTTCTGGTGGATCATGATATCGGTAGTCTGTACCTACCTCTTTACGCCAGTGTCCCCTACTAACTCCTGGCTTCTTCGACGTCCCTGATTAGCGAATAAAAGTAACTAAGTCCCTTCCCCACCAAGTGACTGAAGAAAAGTTGTACACCGTAATTCATTATAATAAAAACCTTAAAAGTCATATACGAGTAGAAGACAATACCGAAAGTGATTCTAGATGTGAAGCTAATGTGCAGTTTTCCTACTTGAACATATTCCAATTCTATACATGGTTTAATAGGGTTTCGTGAGTGTCAATACATTGTAAATTTGGAAAATTCCATGATAAATACCATGAAACCGATTAAGGCATCAAAAAGATTTTGCAAATCTTCGAACAAGCATATTTACGAAAAAAAATTTCTCACTATTTTAAGCTTAAAACATCAGATAGTTAAAATTAGGGTGTAGTCATCACATATTTGGATTAAAAATTATTAATATTAAAAGTTCAGGTTTACCTAGAAGGGACCAAATACATTTTGTCGACGGTAAGAGCCTACAATAATGTTTTAGAGGGGGAGGGGACAGCTTTATAAGAAATGGCTTTTGCAAAAAAAGTGTCCTATATATTTTAAAGGAAAATAATTCTATTTGATGGATAGTTTTGGACTTCTTTCAATGATAGAGGAAAATATTTTTATGCTTAGTGTTTTGTTTTGAATTACTTAACTGAATGATGATCTTCAGATCATCGTGCACATTTTTAAATCAAAGAAATTTAAATAGCACTCTTTTTTATCAAACAGTTCGTGGTAACGAACTGTAAGTAAAGAGCGACCAGGCTCAATAGTAACCGAGACTCTAGAAAACAAGATTTTGATACCAATAGATACATCAATGCAATCTGATTTCAAAATATATAATCTTTTAATGCTGATTTCAAATATATAAATTTCGTCAAGTTTAGTCCAACCCATCAGAAGTTACGCGCTTGAGAAAATTTGGCTAAGTTTCGAAAAAAAGGGGGAAAGACCCCTAAAAGTTATAAAACCTTAATGAAAATCGTACCATCAAATTCAGCGTATCATAGAACCCTACTATAGAGGTTTCAAGCTCCTATCTACAAAAATGTGGAATTTTGGATTTTTTGCCAGAAGAAAGATCACGGATGCGTGTTTATTTTTTTTTCCAGGGTGATCATATCGACCCAGTGGTCCTAGAATATCGTGGGAGGGCTCATTGGAATGGAAATCAAAAGTTTTAGTGCTCTTTTTAAGTGACCAAAAAAATGGAGGGCAACTAGGCCCCCTCCCACGCTCATTTTTCCCAAAGTCACCCGATCAAAATTTTCAGATAGCCATTTTGTTCAGCACGGTCGAAAATATGATAACTACGTCTTTTAGGATGACTTAATTCCCCAAATTCCCCGGGGGGAGGGCTGAAAGTTATGAACTTTACCCAATGTTAACATATAGTATTGGTTATTGGAAAGTATAGGCTACAGACGTTGTTCAGCGGGGATTTTTTCTGGTAGTGGGGGGGGGGGTTGGGTTATGTGGGAGGATCTTTCGATGGAGGAAGTTTTCATGGGAGAAGGGGAATTGCTATGAAAGGGGCGTCGGATTTCCCAGCACTATTTAAAAAAAAGATTAGAAATTAAATAAAAAAACAAGTTTTTCAACTGAAGTAAGGAGCAACATCAAAACTTAAAACGAACAGAAAATATTACGTATATTATTGGGTTCACCCCCTAATCAATACCTCGCTCTTTAAGCCAAAGATTTTTTAGTACTTTCATAAGAGCTATTTATTCTAATTAACGGCCTTTGTGATTAAGGGGTCATTTTTAAAGACTTGGAACAAAATCCGAACTTTATCGCAAAGATTAAGGTATTGACTAGGGGGCGAACCCCCTAATATACGTATTAAAAATATATGAATTTAGAAGTTCGTTACGTAAGGTAATTCGTAAGTCACGTATATTTATTACTAATAAAAACGTTCGTAAATAAAATTAAACAAGTTTCGAGAAAGCCATTTAACCAAATAAAAGTAAAATTAATATGCAAATTTTGTTTTATTTATTCATGTACGGTGAGCCAAAATCGAAACCTGCTTTATTTCATAAAGATTCAAAAATTAAATAAAAAAACAATTTTTTTTAATTGAAAGTAAGGAGCGACGTTAAAACTTAAAACGAACAGAGATTATTCCGAATGTGAAAGGGGCTGCCCCCTCCTGAAGGCCTTGCTCTTTACGCTAAAGTTTGACTCTTTCTCACAACTCAATTTTTTAAAACAATAAAAAACTTTAGCGTAAAGGGCGAGGCGTTGAGGAGGGGACAGCCCCTTTCAAATACGGAATAATCTTTGTGCATTTTAAGTTTTAAAGTCGCTCTTAATTTCAGTTAAAAAAAAATTGTTTCTTTTAATTTAATTTAGTTAAAAGGTCAACATAAAGATACTGCTGTTTTATTATGGGCGCTAAAGTTATATTTTACTAGGCGGTATTTTGATAAGTGGTTACACTATTAAAAATATTCAAAAGAAGAACGAAACAGTCGAGACTGTTCTTGTACTCAATTATTCAAATAAGGCAGAAAAACTCTTCCGATCAATTCAAACCGACAATTGGATAAAGGCATTGTATTTTCTATCAGAAAATTCCTTATCTTGGCATATCTGGCTAAAGTCGTAAAGCCCCCCCCACCCCTCTCCAAAGCAATTTTGCAGTGAAAAATTACCCGAAAAACTTAATAGACTAAGGATGTAATCCAGTAAAACTAAATTTATCAAAACTTAAGTTTTGACTAATTTATCAGTGATTTGTGAAAATGGTTTACTTCTTATTTGTAATAGAAGTTATAGCTAATGTTCTCTGAAAATGCGGGGATTTAGAACTATGCACAAAACTGTAAAAATAGCTCCCGTTTAAGAGACCCTACTGATATACTGTGGCGCATATTTGAGGTTAATAAATATTATAAATGCAACTTATATGGAATTTATATATAATTTATAGATAACAGAATTTATAATTAAACTCAAGGGTCGTTCATCTGACCAGTAAATATAAACGTTGCAAAACCCGCGAAATATTGCACCTGATCTTTTAGCGTGTAGGGACATTTGGAGTCAGGGCTTCCACTAACCCAGAATTTTCGGGGATTTGCCCGAAAATCTATGTGTCTCCCCGAAAAAAATTATTTTTCCCCGAATCCCCGAAATTTCCCCGAAAATCACTCAACTACGATTTTACTCCTAGTGACTATCCCTAGCAAACATTACTTTACATACCATAATTTTTCACTACTCTCTTGTTCATTAATTTTCGTCTCCTGTGTTGCTTTGCATAAGAACCAGAACGATACAATTTAATCATACACGGTTCTTTACATGTTCACAAAAGTATTACTTTCTTTTATTTAGATTTAATAATTTCGAATGCAGCATTCAAAATGGTATAAGATTCTTACATTCACATCATTCGTGGTCAAGTATCTTGACAAAATTAGCCAAAAATTATACTTAAAGCTGTTTAACGGAACGCTCAGTTAGATTCTAGATTTTGAAACTGAACTTCTAAAGAAAGAGAATTGTTTTGAAAACCGAATCATAAGTTTAAATTTGGTTTTCTTTTGCTGTTTTCGGTTTTGGACATACTGTATTAATGTTTAATACTTAATAGTTGACCGCATAATATATTGAAGAAATTGATCTTTTTGCCAGGAATTCTTACCATTTAAATTTTTGTTTCATTCGGTGTGTAAAATTTAAGTTCTTTTCTTTTTATCTGAGAATGTTATTTGTCATACCACCCTTTATCCTCAAACGTACTCACCCAGCACTCCCTTCACAATTATTATTCTGGTCCCTTCACCCGTCTAATATTTTCAATGACGTAATATTTTAAACTGCAGTTTTAGGAACCTTTTACGGTCTTGCAAACCTGTTAGTTAGGTAAAGGAAATTTTACGGAAAATATATTCTGCTCAAATTCGGGATAGCCAAGTAAATTTGTTAAAATATCTAAGGCCTACCTTTACAACTTCTAATGCTTTAACAATTAATAACCCTGTATGAAGGCTAATTCTGAAATAAAATATTTTTTTAAAGAAAATGTGGTATAATTTATTTCTTCCGCCCTAAATACGATCTTCTTGCCATAAAAAATGCACAACTCCCTCCCCCTCCTAATGAGGGAAAATTTAGCTACAGACTATGTAAAAGGTCGGGGAATAGAGGATTCAAACGGAAGTAACCCGAAAAATATTATCCATAAAAAAATTATAATAAAGCTTAAAGTAAAAATTTGGGTATTAGGTTCATATTGTTTTCTTGTCAAGTTTTAAATATTTTCGGACTTATTTATCACGAACAGTTGTTTAATAATGCCAAATAATGTTAGTGCGAAGTAAAAGAATTAGTAAATTTTATAGGATTTGTAGCCTACAGCTATCATGTCCAGGCATTAGATGGGCTGATATAAAAATGAGACTGCAATAAGTATTATATTTGGAATATGGATGGTCACAGGGTTGGTTGGAGGGTTAGGGGTTAATCGGTGACTATATAGTAATTATGAGCTAACCAAAAGAAAGAAAAGCATAGTGGAAACAAACAATGAAAAGCATGTATGTTCGGAGGGGGTATTTTCCGCACGGGGGTGGGTATTTTTCGCGGGGGATATTTTCCGCAGGAGTACTTGCCGTGGGGAGTATTTTCAGCAGGGGAGCATTTTATGTGGGGTATATTTTTGTGAGGAGGGGGGGGGGGTCCGTTTTTCCATTGGAGGATTTTTTTATGAGGGGGGGGGGGTAAACACCTAAGTCCTTAGAAGCAGCATGAAAAACCAATAATGTCTCAATTGTCGTAAAAATTCCCTTTTTAATTTAAGTTTAAATTAACTTGTATAGTTTAGTTCTTCTTTGTTTTAAGTTTAAATATTACCCCGTACTTATAGGTTGAATTTGTCTATTTAATTTACTTAACTAGAACCCGCAAACAATATTTGTTTTTGTTTTTAAATATTATTAATGAATTTCTGAGATTAATGACTTAATAAAAAATTGCTACTGGTGTTTACAGTTCACATGTGTTCACTATTTTTCTTTTCTTTTTTTTGAAAGCAATTTTGAAGTTTTTGCCGCAATATCAGCAATGAGTGTTTTCAGCTATGGGTTCCATTCCCAGGCTCTGGCTCTAAAACCTATTTTGTAAAAGGCTTGATTTACTACGTAGATACAAGTCCTACTTGAGCCTGAACACGAAGCTAAAACCAATTTTGGCTCCCAAATTTTCGCAACGAAATTCCATTTTGTTTTTTCCCCGAAAAATCCCCGAAACTTGAAGACTTGTCCCAGAAACTCCCCGAATTTTTAAGACTTGTCCCCGAAAACTCCCCGAATTTTTAAGACTTTTCCCCGAATTTTAATTTTCGAGAGTGGAAGCCCTGTTCGGAGTAGAAGTCTTAGCTTGTAGGGACATTCGGAGCAGAAGTCATTCGGAGCAGCAGAAGTTTAGGTTAACTATGTGTACTATTTATGTATGTGTGGTTACAAGTACGGCAAAATTGTCTACCAGCAGTTGGGAAATGTCATTGGGCATCTACACCAAAGGGAAAGGGATGCATTATTCTCGTCTTATGATAATTATAATGCCAATAATATTATATTTCAAAACTTTTCTGACTTATACAAAATTGGATGCACATTGCATTGAAATTGGCAGTACAAAATCATAAAATTTTAATAATCATATGAAATCGATTCATTCGAATGTTTTCTAGTAATTAAACTACACCAACCTGTATTAAAAAAGTGAATTTAGCCTATTTATGAGAATACCAAATTTTATTATATAACTAGAATTTCTAATTAAATATGTGGTTCTCTTCGCAAGGATTTTGTCGAGTCTCATTTAAATGCAGTAAGCCCTTGCCAATCTGGGGATAATTTTTTTTAGGAGGGGATGGAAGGAATGAACAGCTTCCATCTATATTATTTTCTATCTATTATTATCAGCTTCTTCCAGTGATTTAATAGCATTTGTTAACTTCATAAAAGGCTAGATTCATTTGTTTGTTAGTTCTGGGCATGCACTATTTAATTAGCTTTTCTCTAGTAAATTCAAATGTGGGGACTTTGTTTACATACATGTTTTTTGCCTGATTTAGTGTTATGTCTACATACTTTTTTGTATACGGCCTACAAAATTTCAAGCACGAATGCAGTTCGGTCAGTTTTGGATCTTAAGAAATTATTGAACCTCTGAATATGTGACTGAATGAGCCCTTTGCCGAGTCTTTACTTATATCTGTCTATATGACAACCCTTGAAAAAACATGAAATACATGTTGCTCTTTGCCAAGCCAACGCTATTGTATTGACTATAATTTCTATCGCAAAAAAGAAGAAATTTGAAATTCTGTAAGAGCGTTCATCATTATTAAGATGTTATCAAGCTTTCTAGAATTTAAATACAACAACTATCTTTTCTATCTATATTTCAATCACCAGTGAAATATCAAAGTTTTTCTTTACAAGACTAAAGATACGTTTGATTCTACAAAAGAATCAATTCAAGAATAGTCACGTTGAAATCTGTGCTTAAGTAGTTTCAGTTGATCGCGATTTTCTGGTTAGAAAAAGAGTGAAGAATACGATTTCCATCCTAAGATAATGAATTACAAGTGGTTCATTTTAATTCTCTTAAATTTCACAAGCATTTCTGTATAGGAATCATTTACGGAAAATTTTGTTTAGATTATTTTCAAAAATGAAATTGTCAATAACCCTTTGTAGTAAAGGAAAAAAGTAAATAAAATGTCAGTCTTGTTAAGTCAAACTACAAGTACGAAATGTAAACTCCCTATTGTGCTTAAAAAAGCAGCTTTAAAGCGAAAGTAGAAAACAAAATGAAAACTTAAAACCAGCGTAAATTAGGTTGCAAAAATGTCAAACCCAAAAAGAGTAAAAAATACCATAAATGAGAAAATAAAGCCTAAGATAAGCATAGATTATTATGAATAATGAACCCAAAAAAAGAATGAATGTACGGCAAAATAGAAACGATAGTATTTATGTTTAAAAGGATGAGAGGGTTGAATTCACTTTGTTACTGATGGAAACCTCACCTACAGGGGCAGGGTTGCAAGCGCTCCAACTTCCTCAAAGAGTTGTGTCACTTAGGCTTTAGAGCTTTTTTAGAGGTACAGCACGTCTGTTGGCCAGAGTTGGAAGGGCAATGGGTGAGGGGGCATGGGTCCAAGAGTTCTACTTTGAACCTCCCATTTATACTGATTGAAAATGATTGTATCACTCTGATTTCAACTAAGGGTGAAAAGGCTCACCATTTCCAAAATATGTTTTAATGTGTTTTGATTTTTGGAATATTTCTTTTTTTTGAAAGTGGCCTTATATTTGTAATCATTAAAGTTATAAATCTACATAAATCAAATTTGGGGAAAATTAAACTCCATTAAAGAAAAACGTGTTTTAACAAGTTTTAATTTAATACACCCTTACTACGACCTTAGGGATATTTAATTGTAAACATTTCATCATAAAGTATCATTTTCTGATAATGATTACAATTCTAAAGAAACTTGTCTGTGTGTGTAAATTGTGGTGGGAGGACGGGCGTTATAAGGGACATGATTGCAAGAAACCTGTTTAGGGCCCTCCCATCTTAACGGTTTCAAGTGGTTGCGTAACATGTCAGCCTCTCTATTAAAATATATCTATGAAGCCCTTGTTTTATATAGGCTATTCAGATAATTTTTGCCCTTATTCCCAGGACTGCACAAATCACATTGCGTTCAAAGGTGTATTTCTGGACCCTTAGATCGTTCTGAATCAATTGGTAACCTTGATCCGATGCAATGTATTGCGGGCTGTTGGGCACTTGAGGGGCTGAAGGGATTCTAACTTGCCCTGAGATTGATCCTGTCCCTCAAAAACGGCACTAATTTAATTTGCGATTCAATAAGCCCTCTGCCAAGTTTCTAGGACATTCAATTCTATAGGATGCGGTTGTGGGAGCAAATAATACATGAGAGACACATTACTCTTTATCAAGTCAATGCTAATGTCTCGACTATGATAAATGTTTTATTTTTCAATTTTGATTTTAAGTAATATTCTCATGGAAGAAAATTTTCTGGATCATAAAGCGTTTCATTTTTTTGGCGGGGAAAGAGTGCAAAAGCAGAAACTGCTCCTATTGCAGGGTAAGTAACACGGAGTGCTAATTCACTAGAATGTAGGGGTGTAAAATACATTTTTCATAATCTAGGGGAATTCTCATGTTTTTTCAATTATTTCAGTGAAAATACACAAAATAGGCTATAAAAAATGAGAATACCTAAAGATATATTTTTAGATCTAGCGGGAAATATCTGGGGGGAGGGCAAATGCTCTCTCCCCCAATTGATACTTCTGGTAGGTAGAACTGTAGAAACTTATTTACACCTCATTACCTGGATAATTTTCACCTTTTAATGTTTCTTATTCTTTTAATATTTATAATAGCCTATATTATAACTTCTTAGACGCGTGAAGGCCATGACCTCATTGACTCTTCCCCAATTGGCAGCCCTGTCCCAGATTTAAGCTCTATATAAAAGTATTGGATGCAAATTATTTCAAACGGAAATTCTTATTGACCCTGCTTGTATCAATTGGTGGCATCTTTAAAATCACCGAATATTTCTCCGTTTTAACTCGTTTTTGTCAACTCGGCAACTTTTTTGTCGCTTTTTAGTATTTTTGTCACATAAATTTGTTACTACGACTTCCCTTTTTCAATAACTCCGAATATTCAGTTACTTCCAAATTTTATTAGTATATGCACTTTCGATGACAATGGAATAATATAACATCAAAATTCCACCCTGTTACAAGCGCAGCAGTAAGAACACTTGTCTTTTACCGTGGTGACTTAGGTTTGATTCTTAGACATAGGACAAATTTTTGTCTTAGACAAGATTAAAAAGTCGAAAATAATAGATAAAAAAAAGGTATTTGTCGGCTATTGGAAACACACCCAATAAGTGAAGTTAGGTTAATCCTAATGAATAATAACAAAACATGATGATGAAATAATACTTTAGAAACAAAATTATGGAAACCTGACCTACCCACTCCCCCTAATGTGCAAATATATAGCCCAAATTATACAAGTCCTATGCATTCTGTCGAAGTCCAATGTATTGTATCATCCATCACTTGTTTTTGTAGTTATAAAACTGTTTGTTTGAGATGTAACCTTTACCTAAGCGTAATTCTTGGGTGTGTTTCCAATAACCGACAAGTACCGAAAAATATTGAGCTTGTTTTGAAAATGGGCTAAATATTAAAAAAAAACATTACTTTTTTTTATCAAGAATCTATGAATACAAGTGAAAACGAGGGGCGCAAAATGGATTAAGCTTTACATAACTTGATTTTTCCAACTCGTTTTCCTTAACTCACTGACTTTTCTCGTTTATGCATTTGTAACTTGGATCAATTTGACATTTATGTTTTGTAAGCTTAATTCGTTTCGTGCCCCTAGTTTTCACTTATATTCACAGATTTCAGAGAAAAAAAAAATTCTTCTTTTAGTCCATTTTGAAAACGAGTTTAAGAAACGCTAGATTTGTTATTGTTTGTTATACCAGCCATCCTTTTCCATGCAACCAAGTAGCTCAAAACTACACGTATTATAGCGACCAGGGGCGTAGCTCCAGAATTTTATTGGGGGGGGGGGGGCAATAGAAGTCCGTATCCAGATAGTCAAAGGGCATTGGCTATATAAAATTTTTCTCAAAACTATTGGTGGCAGCTGCCTCCCACCCCCTCCCCTCCTTCGAAACGATGGCCCTGATAGCGACCACACCAAAAAAGTAATTGTAGCTTAATCATAATGAAATATACCAGAACATGATGAAAATATAACACTTTAGTAACAAAATTATGGAAACTACAACAGATAATTATGGAAAGCTGGCTGCCGAGTGGACACAGAAAGCCGGTTTCATTATAGATCAAGAACAAAGTGTGGTCACTGGAACATTTGTTGCTAATTATTTCAAAATGGGTTTTTCCCTTTCAAATAACCCCTTCTAGAAAACAAAATCTTAAAAGGGTAATAATCTTGGCTGGGACCTCTAAAACTAAATCATTGAAATCTGTTGCTCGGTTTTTAATGGTCACCATGTTTGATGGCCTTTTTTTTATTTAGTATAAAATAGCATAGGAATAAATGATGTTTCTAATGTGCATTGATTGCATAGGCCTAGTATGATCCTTGAGCTCCATTTAATCAATTTTATAAGAAACATGCTAAACTTATATTCAGCGAAAGTTTTTCTGGGGTAAAGCAAAAAAAAAAAAAAGAAAAAAGAAAAGTATCTATGAAAAAATCAGGTTTGTTTGAGTTTCGTCATTTTTTGTCATAAAACCTTGAAATCTTAGAGAAATTAACTCTTTGCGGGAACAAATTATATATTTTGTCTTGTAAATATTCAAGTTCCTCCGTTATCGAATTGGGTAATTTATTTCTTTTTTACTGGTAACCACACATAAAAGATGGCACACAAATAAATAGCTGTACTTCTATAATTGAGTGTGGTTATACAAGAAATAAAATCAACTAGCGATTCACATCCATATATCGTTTAAGTAAAATCCACTTAACACTGAACTTCAAATACAAAAGCCATTACACCCAACCTGATAAATGTTGTGAAAGATTTAAAAGCTCATCCTTTATTCTTCAGAAGGACATGTGAATAGCCAAAGCGTATAAAAGGATTTACACAAGTCAAATACTTGAGGAGCATAATAAAGTCTAAGAGATATCTAACAGTGACAATAGATGCCTGAAAAGCCCCCCTCTGGTATCCCTATTCATATGAAAAAAACATACGTAATGATTTCCCTTTCATCAATTGTGGCTTGAATCCAATATCTGTTATGTTATCTTTCTTTCACGCTCAAATCCTCAAGTTGAAGGCCTTATGGTGGAGATTATGAATAAACCGATTAAAACACTTTAAATTCTTTGGATTTCACATAAAGGAGTGCACATTAAGGAGGAGTAATTGTGTGATCCTATACTAGCGATGATCATGACTATAATTTCTCTTTCTTATGCCCAGAGGTGCCAATTGGGAAAAAATGGGGGGATGTAATTACCCCTCAAATTTTAAAATGCCTTTATTGTTTTTTCATTTAAAAAAATCCCTCCTCCCAAAATTTTCGTGAGTTGCAACCACTGATATATCAATAGATATATCAAAAGAATTGGCGTTTCGTGTTAATTCCAAATAGCCTATATAAGATTCATTAAGTTTAGTGTGACCCATCAAAAGTTACAAACCAATGAGGATTTTTCAAGAGTAATCGTCCGCAAGAAATGTTTTGGGGGAATTTTCAGCTAGGATTGAATTGTCCGGGGGGATTTTGTGTGGGAGGAAATGTCCATGGAGGGTTTTTTGTGAGGGGAGGGAATTTTCCATGGAGGGGAAGCCGGATTTCCCGGGTTTGAAAAACGATCAGATATTATTACATATGCGGGGGGGGGGGGGTGCCCGCTTTTCAACACCTCGCTCTTAACGCTTAAGTTTTTTAGTACTTTAAAAAAAAGGCTCTTATTGCTCTAATTTAATGACCCTTGTGTTTCAGGAGTCGTTCTTAAAGAATTGGGACAAAATTCTAGCTTTAGTGCAAAAGCGAGGTGTTAAAGAGGGAACAACTCCCCTCATATACGTAATAATTTCTGTTAGTTTTAAGCACAGTTTATATAATTATCCAGTAAGCTTATCGCAGATCATTTCTGGTCTTCGTTCTCGGTGCGAACAAAAAGCTCCTCCCACTTCTTCGTGCAGTTATGGATCAGTGTGTTTGCGTCTATCAATGAGAAATGGTTACTAAGTGCATTATTCGTAATAGCGGGTTTCCACTTGTTTCCGATTGTTTCGCGTCTGACTTGTCTACCCGTGAAAAGATCTGATGCCGCCTATGTTTCTACGTTCTCTGGAGCACTCGCACCTCGGTCCGGGTTTTTATAATGGGTGAGATAGGGAATGATCATACTGGATAATTATATAAACTGTGGTTTTAAGTTTTGATGCTGCTCCTTACTTTCAGTTGAAAAAAAGAACAAAAATTAGGAAATTTCGCATGTTCTATTGTCAATGCCTTCAAAAGTATTAGTCGCAAATTCAGGATTTGAGGGAGGATTCTCTTTTGCCTTGAATTCTGTCACCTTTTGCCTTAATTTTCAATTTTCGGTTTTACCTTTTGGATTTTATCAAGATCCGGTTTATTCAATATTTGGTTTTAGTCCACTTACTCTCCTGAAGCTGATTCTTGAAAAAAATAAGAAAATATTTGAGAGGTTTTTACTGTTCACCAGCGACATTTTAAGCACCAGCATCAACATGTCGTTCTTATTAATTTAGCCCAAATGCGCAGAACACAAAGACTGCATCAGAGAACCCAACACTGGGAAAAGACAGCAAACCCATGTTTTTGGTTCTACGAATATATTTGTGGCTTTTAAGTTGCAGAACGCCTTCCGCATCAAAATAATGTACTCACATGAGGCCCTAATCACCTGAAATGTGCACAACGATGTCTACAAAAAATCTTGTAAACTTTAGACAGTTTGACTAAGTATCAACAATAACCTGTTCATCATATCTAAATAAGCCTTGTAGCTTCCAACAGCGATGGAAAGGGTCACTAGTCACCCCTCAAATCAATCAGAAATCCAATTACGGTGGCCCTTGTTACCTTTCCAATTCTTAGCCTACCGTGATAAAAATGGATTCCCTATTTACCTCATGTCCACTCTATAATTCGATGCTTTGAGTGAGCATTACACGCTAAATCCAATAAAACGTCACCTTATTGTGAGAAAGCAGGGTTTAAATTGAAGTCAAAATTGCACTGACACAAGAGAGCTCTAATCTTTTTCTTCTTAAAAAGGATATATATAGAGAGAATAGGATTTGAAGAAAGTAGTATATCTTCCTCTCTTTGTGATTATTTAGCTACAAGCAAACTGATTAGGTCAATTCTAGCCCAAATTAGTCGACCTAACACAAATGAATAGCTTCTTGTCGTAGAATGTTGAAACAAACAAAAGAGCAATTTACTGATAGTTCTTTTTAAGCTCCATTGTTGGACTATTGGACTCTATATTAGATTTGCCAAAAGATAATTTGAAGCCCTTATTACCTCGTTAAGGATATCTAGATAAAGCTTCTTCTAAGTACAATAAGTACCAGTTTATCGAATTTTAGCTTAAACCTATCAGTTTAAAGCAGCTAGGCTTAATCTTAATAGGCAAAATTACTATGCAATGGATTAATGGTCAACTCCTTCCCCCTTATTTATTTTTATATTAACTTATTTTAAAAACCGTCATAAAAAGCAAAGAAACGGAGCTTTGAAAAAGACGAAAACATACGCAACTTAAGTGACCAATGGAGACCGTAAAACTGTTGTAAACAGACATTACAGAGAGATTAATACAACTTATTGCTATACTACTACTGCTAACAACTCATCGCAGCACCAAGCCGCCTGAGGCCAACACAGCTACGCACGCTCCTCCTCCACCCCAATCTATTCAAAGCCTCCCTTTTTACACCCGCCCACGAAGTTCCCATTTCCTTTAAATCTTTCTTTATGACGTCCTCCCACCCCAGACGGGGACGACCTGCTTTCCGTTTAGCCCTAAGTGGTTGGCCGAAAAGAACAATCTTCGGCAATCTGTCATCCTTCATCCGCACAACATGCCCTAACCACCTCAACCTTTCTTTCATTATAGACCTAGAAAGCGGTATTGAACCACATTTTTCGTATAGCCTATTGTTTGAAATACGGTCAGTCAGCCGGGTACCCAGAACAATCCTTAAGCAATTTCTCTGGAAAAAATCTAGCAAATCTTCATCCGCTTTTCGGAGCGTCCATGCTTCAGAGCCATATTTGACCACTGTCATCACTGTAGCTTCTAATATTCTAATCTTGATTTGCAGACTTATCTTCCTATTCTTCCAGACTTTTTTTAACTGTGAAAAAACACTCTGAGCCTTGGCTATTCTATTTTTAACATCTTCACTGCTCCCACCATCTTTACTAATAATACTACCAAGGTAAGTGAAGCTGCCCACCTGATCAATCTTTTCATTACCCAACGTCACCTTTTCATCTTCACTTATTCCTAGCCTTAGTGACTTAGTCTTCCTAGCATTAATTTTCAAACCAATACTAGCACCCTGAACTCGCAAAACCTCTAAAACTTCATTCATTTTGCTCACACTTTCATCTAGGATGCTTAAATCATCAGCATAATCCAAGTCCAGGAGACTTTTTCCTCCCCATTTGATTCCGTGGTCTCCCATTGCCTTTCCTGTGCTCCTTAAAACAAAGTCCATCAAAATAATCCATATAAAGGGGGATAGAACACAACCCTGCTTAACTCCTGATTTAATACAAAACCAGCTGCTAACCTCATTTCCTACCTTAACCGCAGCAGTGTTATTCTCGTACATAGCACTAATCACTTTAATGTATTTGTCTGGTATACCATACAAGGATAAAACCTTTACTAAAGCTCCTCTATCAACAGAATCGAACGCTTGCTCATAATCTATAAAACTGAGGACCAAAGGTGTTTGAAAACTTAGGCACTTCTCAATTATTAGCCTAAGAGTGAAAATTTGGTCAACACATCCTCTACCTTTTCTAAAACCGCACTGCTCTTCTCTTAAAACTTTGTCTACGGCATCTCTCAGTCTAAAAAGTATCATATTACTAAGCAATTTGCTACCTACAGAGACCGGACTAATGCCTCGATAATTACTACACTCACTTCTATCACCTTTCTTATAAAGTGGCTTAATTAAGGTTTTCCTAAAATCGTTAGATACTTCCCCTTTTTCAAAAATCATACTCATAATCTTCAATAACTTATTTCTAACCTCAGAGCCACCATATTTAAGAAACTCATTTACCACCCTATCAGCACCTGGAGCCTTATTATTCTTTAATCCTTTTAGTACTGTTGCTAATTCATCCTCACAAAACAAATCTTCCTTCACATCCAAGGTATCACAAACTTTTTCATTTTCCTCTATATTTTTTCCTGCAACTCTATCTCGGTTAAGCAAGTTCTCAAAATGTTCAGCCCATCTCGCTTTAGCTTTTTCCTTATCGCTAATTGCCACCCCATTCCTATCTTTAACTGGGACAAGTCCAGATTGACTAGTACCTCTCAATTTGTTAACATGCCAGTACAATATTTTATAAACTTATTGCTATATAATATAGTGAAACCTTATGGGGTAAGCACCGAAAATTATGTTAGGTTTAGCTTAGGTACCTAGGTAGGCATTCTCAACAGATACTTGTTTTCCTACATAAACAATAGAATCAGTGATGATATACTTTCTCAAAAGGTGTGATTTAAAGGGCCCAGTGGATAAGCGTTGAAGAAACTTTGTAATACGGATAACAGCAAAGTTTTGGTTTATCTTAATTGGTCAGGTTTGGCATTAACATTGGATGGATATCTCCAAAAATAAAGGACTGGTATCAGTCTCCTTTAGGGTATTTCAAGACAAATTTGAAATCTGTAAGTATATGAAGTTATCTATTCATGGGGGAGAGGTGTAGCCTTCTTTTCCTCTTTGGGGAGGAAATATCTCAGTCCTGTTTAACCTATCCTGGTATTTATACCAATAATATCACCGGTTATCTATCGCCCATTTCTTTGATTGTTCTGTAAATTTTAAACCTTTTATTGTTGTAATTGATTTCAGCAGAATCAATTTCTCTTTTTCTACTTCCTCAGTTTATTTGATAATCAGTTTGTGAACCTCTATTCCATTTAATTACTTCAAATTCGTCCGTTCACCGTTTACGGCTATGTTATGTTTTTTTCGTCTTTTTTTTTTTAAATAAGCATAGAAAGTAAATTTAACTGAGGAGTAAGAAAAGGAGAAAGCTTCAAAACCTCAGATTTCCGCTTACTAAATTAAATGATTCATACTACTTCATAAATTAACCTGAAAAACTTACTGAAATTAATTGTTGAATAGTTTTAAATCGTATAGAATAAAAAAGAGACCAGAACCGATTTACAAAAGAATCCAAGCATATCTTCCATTATTTAGCTATTCTATCAAGCTCTTTCACCGTCAGATCAAAAGAAAATAAGATCAGCAAAACCTGGATTTAAGTTTGACATGAAAAAGAACAATTCAGAATTCAGGTTTTGTATTTGGAGGACACTTTAACTAGTATTCGAGTGTTTCTATCCCTTTGGTTTCAATTTCCACAGCAGTGAAAATCGTCTTTTTAAATGACAGGAATGAGTTCTTTATGAATACCCACTCCATTTGTTCGACTTTTCCAGTTAATTATTGGATGTGACTGCTTTTATATTTGTTTGATGTAAAAATTCAATGAGAGAGGAAAATCAATATGTCAAGTACTCAATCGGATCGCTTTATTTTCTTTGTGAGAATGGCTTTCTAATCATTTCCTCTGTTTAAATAATACAAAGTACGAATTTTAATTAGAATTATAAAAAAGTAGAGATTTGAACCTATAGAAAGCCGATAAAGAATATTTTACCGTACTATTAAAAAGAAAGATCAAGCTTTTTTTTTCGAACATAGGTAAAGAGCAAAATTAAAATTATACAAATAAGTCCGTTTGCAAGTTCCCACTCCTGACACTTTGCGAGCGTCAATGTGAAAAAATCTCCTTGGAAAAAAAAAATAAATAAAAGATGCATCCGTGACGATCCTTCCCAGAGTTAATATAACAACGAACAATTTTGTTGAAATGGAAAAATGGGGACTACAAATCTCTCAACCCCCCTCCCCAATCCCTCATTTCTTACTTAATTAATTAAAAAAAAAACTTTCCGAAAAATAAGTTTTTCAAAGAAAAGTAAAGGCCATTCTAAACTTAAGCTCAGCAGATACAAATACCTTTTAAAATTCAAATTCAAAACGACCAGAAATTACTATTAAAGAAAAAATGAAACCCAAAACGAACAGAAATTAAATAGACAATCATAGGAAAAACATACAACAAGTAATAATATAAATGAATAAATAGATCTTAAAGCGAGTAATGCTTAGATTGGATATGAATATCAAGCTTAAAACAAAAAAAAATTATTTTGCTATTGAAGTATAAATGAAACTTAAAAGGAACAGAAATAAAATAAACAATCAATACAAACAAACATACAATAGATATTAATGTAAATTAATAAATAAATCTTAAAACGAGTGAAACTTAAAATGAATATGCAAATCAAGCTTGAAACGAACAAAAATCACCACAAACAAGGGTTTGGGTATGACCTCCTTCTCTCACTGTAAAAGTCTAAAACCTACTGCGTCATTGGCGCTTTACTGAAACCCAATTTTGTGACAAATATTTTCTTTTGTACTTAATATTGAAAATAAACATTAAAATTATAGTAAAATTTTGAACTGATGAGCTTTCAGCAATTAATATCATTATGCATCAAATATTCAGTTTAATTTATTAGCTCTTTTTAAAATTGTTAAAGACGATTATAGTTTCCCTACAAACAAGTGATTGGATACTGCCTCCTTTCCTAACTGTAAATAAAAACCAAAAGCCTACTGCATCATTGGCGCTTAACTGAAAACGGATTATATTACAAATATTTTCTTTTCCAGTTCTTATAGCATTGAAAATAGAAATACAATTACAGTGAAATAAATTCTTGAACTGATGGATCTTTCAACAATTAATATCATACATAAAATATTCAATTTGATATTGTTTGTACTTTCCAAGACTGTTCAAGACGCATATAGTTTTCAGTAAAGTGCCAATGACGCAGTAGGTTTTAGACTTTTACAGCGAGAGAAGGAGGTCATACCCAAACTCTTGTTTGTGGTGATTTTTGTTCGCTTCAAGCTTGATTTGCATATTTAATTTAAGTTTCACTCGTTTTAAGATTTATTTATTAATTTACATTAATATCTATTGTATGTTTGTTTGCATTGATTGTTTATTTAATTTCTGTTCGTTTTAAGTTTCATTTATACTTCAATAGGAAAATATTTTTTTTCGTTTTAAGCTTGATTTTAATATTCAATCCAAGCATTACTCGCTTTAAGATTTATTTATTCATTTATATTATTACTTGCTGTAAGTTTTTGCTGTGATTGTTTATTTAATTTCTGTTCGTTTTGGGTTTCATTTATTCTTTAATAGTAATTTCTGGTCGTTTTGAGTTTCAATTTTAAAAGGTATTTTAAAATTCAAAAAAAGGTATTTTCCGAAAAAAAAGTATTTTTCGGAAAGTTTTTTTTTAGTTAATTTTTGTTGGTTTTTGATTGCAAAAAATTTCAAGTTTTTAAACTACCTTATTTCAAAATCAAACTTTAAAAAAAATCAAATATTCATCAAAGTATCAAAACTAATATCAGAGTAACAATATCAAAGTGAGAAAATGGGTTTGTGTCAACCTTGGACTTTTTATTATCTGATGTTTGAACTATTTTTAACAACATTGCTATCTCAAAATTTTTATCGGATGGGTTTGGGGAAAAAGGGCGTGGGGGGACTAGATTAAGCTTCAGTCTCTTTTGACTCTTTAAAAGTGAACTAGAACTTTCTATTTTCAATCAAATGAGCCCTCTCTGAAGTTTATATGAGTAT
The DNA here is from genome assembly GCA_027921565.1 of Artemia sinica. Lineage (NCBI taxonomy): Eukaryota > Metazoa > Arthropoda > Branchiopoda > Anostraca > Artemiidae > Artemia > Artemia sinica. Next base: position 31,402,876 of record CM051270.1, read on the forward strand.
CCCTTCTATAAGAACCATATATATCCCCAGAGTATAACTTACAACGCCTGTTCCTGGGCCCTGGGGGGTTGTGTCGACACCGGAGTTTTAATATCTGATGGTTGAACTATTTTTAACAAAATGGTCACGTGAAATTTTTATCGGATGGGTTTGTCCTCCGATACACCCAAAGGCGTGGAGGGTGGGAAGGGCTAGTTGCCCTCCGATCTTTTTTCACTCTGAGAAAATGAGCTACAACGTTTAATTTCTATTCAAATGAACCCACTCTGAAGTTTATACGAGCATACCTTCCATAATAACCATATATGCCCCCAGAGCAATACTTACAACGCCTGCCCCAGCCCTGGGGGGGGGGGTTGTGTCGACACAGGAGTTTTTCTTATCTGACCTTTGAACTATTTTTAACAAAATTGCTACCTCAAATTGGGGGGGGGGTAGTTGCCCTCTGATCACTTTTGACTCTTAAAAAGAGCACTAGAACTCTCGATTTCCAATCGAATGAGCTCCCTTTGAAGTTTATACGACGACTGCTTCTATATGAAGTGCCTCTGGGAAAAAAAATAAATGGAGTGTGGGAGGAGGCTAGCTGCCCTCCAATCACTTTTGAATATTAAAAAGTGAATTACAACTTTCAATTTCTAATCAAATGAGCCCTCTAGGAAGTTTATACGAGCATCCCTTCCATAACAACCATATATGTCCCCAGGGCATAACTTACAACGCCTACTCCCGGGCCCTGGGGGGCTGTGTCGACACCGGAGTTTTTTTGTTATCAGAACTTTGAACTATTTTTAACAAAATGTCTATCTCAAAGTTTTTATCTAATGCATTTAGGGCGTGGAGGAGGGGGGCTAGTTGCCTTCCGATCTCTTTTGACTCTTACAAAGTGAACAAGAACTTTCAATTTCCAATCAAACGAGCCCTCTTCGAAGTTTATACGAGCATCCCTTCCATAAGAACTATAGATGTCCCTAGAACATTACTCATAACGCCTGCCTCCGGGCCCTGTCGGGTTCCGTCGACACAGGAATTTTTCTTATCTGACCTTTGAACTATTTTTAATGAAATGGGTATTATAAAAATTTTATCGGATGGGCTTGGGGAAAAAGGGTGTGTGTGGGGGGGGGAGTTAGCTGCCCTTGGATCTCTTCTGAGAATTAAAAAGTGATCTCGAACTTTCAATATCCAATCAAATGAGCCCTCTCTGAAATTTACACGAGCATCCCTTTGATGCGAACAATATGTGCCCCAGGGCATAACTTACAACGCCTACCCCCAGGCCCTTGGGGGTTGTGACGACACCTGAGTTTTTGTTATCTGACTTTTGAGCAATTTTTAACTTAATGGCTATCTCAAAATTTTTATTGGATGCATTTGGGTAAAAAGGGGCCTGGGGGGGGGGTTAGTTGCCCTCCAATCTCTTTTGACTCTAAAAAACTGAACTAGAACTTTCAATTTTCAATCAAATTAGCCATCTCTAAATTTTTTACGAGCATCCCTTCAATAAGAACCATATATTCCCCCAAAGCATAAGTTACAACACCTGCCCTCGGGCCGTGGGGGGCTGTGTTGACCCCTGAGTTTTCGTTATCTGGTCTTTGAACTATTTAAAAAAAAGCCATCTCAAAGTTCTTATCAGATGGGTTTGAGGAAAAAAAGTGCGTGGAGGGAGGGGGGGGGGCTAGGTACCCTACAATCTCTTTTGACTCTTAAAAAGTGAACTAGAACTTTCAATTTCCAATCAAATGATCGATCTTTGAAGTTAATACGAGCATCCATTCCATAAGGCTCATATATGCCCCCAGGGCATAACTTACAACGCCTGCCCCGGGCCCTGGTGGGTTGTGTCGACACCGGAATTTTTTTATATGATCTTTGAACTATTTTTAACAAAATAGCTGTCTTAAAATTTTTATTGGATGCACTTGGGAAAAAAGGGTTTGGGGGGGGCTGGTTACCCTCCAAAATCTTTTGACACTAAAAAAGTGAACTAGAACTTTCAATTTCCAATCAAATGAGCCCTCTCTGAAGTTTATACGAGCATTCCTTCCATAAGAACCATATATGCCCCCAGGGCATAACTTACAACCCTTGCCCCTGAAGACTGTGGGAGAGTGTCCTAATTAAACATATAATTTCCAGAACTTTGAACTACGTTGAACAAAATGGCTATATAAAAAATTTGATTGGATGTGTTTGGGGAAATGGTGGGCGTGGAAGGGGTGTCAGTTGCCTTAGAATCACTTTCGACTATTAAAAAGTGAACTAGCCATTTAAATTTTCAATCGAATGAGCCCTTTCTGAAGTTTCTACGACAACGTTGTCTATACAAAACCTTATATGCCCCCATAGCATAACTTACAACCCTTGCCCTGAGGGCTGTGGGGCAGTTGTCATCCTCAAAGACCTAATTTCCGGAACTTAAAACTACGTTTAATAAAATGGCTATCTCAAAATTTTGATTGGATGTGTTTGGGGAAAAGGTGGGCGTGAGAGGGGGGTTAGTTGCCCTCCAATCACTTTTGACTATTAAAAAGGGCACTAGCCCTTTGAATTTCCAATCGAATGAGCCTTTTTTGAAGTTTCTACGACAACGCCTTCTATAAAAACCTTATATGCCCCCAGGGCATAACTTAAAACCCTTGCCCTGAGGGTTGTGGGGGAGTGTCCTGCTCAAAAACTTATTTTCTATGTGGAAATCCTTTACGCTGAACAAAATGGCTATCTCAAAATTTTGATTGGATGTGTTTGGGGGAATGATGGGCGTGGGGGGGGCTACTTGCCCTCCAATCACTTTTGACTATTAAAAAGGGCACTAGCCCTTTGAATTTCCAATCGAATGAGCCTTTTTTGAAGTTTCTACGGCAATGCCTTCTATAAAAACCTTATATGCCCCCAGGGCTAACTTAAAACCATTGCCCTGAGGGTTGTGAGGGAATGTCCGCCCCAAAAACACATTTTCTATCTGGAAATCAACTACGCTGAACAAAATGGCTATCTCAAAATTTTGATTGGATGTGTTTGGGGAATGATGGGCGGGGGGGGGGCTAGTTGCCCTCCAATCACTTTTGACTATTAAAAAGGGTACTAGCCCTTTGAATTTCCAATCGAATGAGTCTTTTTTGAAGTTTCTACGACAATACCTTCTATAAAAACCTTATATGCCCCCAGGGTATAACTTAAAACCCTTGCCCTGAGGGTTTTGGGTGAGTGTCCTCCTCAAAACATATTTTCTATCTGGAAATCAACTACGCTGAACCAAATGGCTATCTCGAAATTTTGATTGGATGTGTTTGGGGAATGATGGGCGTGGGGGGGGGGGCTAGTTGCCCTTCAATTACTTTCGACTATTAAAAAGGGCACTAGCCCTTTGAATTTCCAATCGAATGAGCCTTTTTTGAAGTTTCTACGACAACGCCTTCTATAAGAACCTTATATGCCCCCAAGGCATAACTTAAAACCCTTGCCCTGAGGGTTGGGGGGGAGTGTCCTCCTCAAAAACTTATTTTTTATGTGGAAATCATTTACGCTGAACAAAATGGCTATCTCAAAATTTTGATTGGATGTGTTTGGGGGAATGATGGGCGTGGGGGGGGGGTAGTTGCCCTCCAATCACTTTCGACTATTAAAAAGGGCACTAGCCCTTTGAATTTCCAATCGAATGAGCCTTTTTGAAGTTTCTACGGTAACGCCTTCTTTAAAAACCTTATATGTCCCCAGGGCATAGCTTAAAACCCTTGCCATGAGGGTTGTGAGGGAGTGTCGTCCTCAAAAACATATTTTCTATCTGGAAATCAACTACGCTGAACAACATGGCTATTTCAAAATTTTGATTGGATGTGTTTGGGGGAATTATGGGTGTGGGGGGGGGGGGCTAGTTGCCCTCCAATCACTTTTGACTATTAAAAATGGCACTAGCCCTTTGAATTTCCAGTCGAAAGAGCCTTTTTTGAAGTTTCTACGACAACGCTTTCTATAAAAACCTTGTATTTCCCCAGGGCATAACTTAAAACCCTTGCCCTGAGGGTTGTGCGAGATTGTCCTCCTCAAAAATATATTTTCTATCTGGAAATCAACTACGCTGAACAAAATGGCTATTTCGAAATTTTGATTGGATGTGTTTGGGGGAATGATGGGCAATGGGGGGGGCTAGTTGCCCTTCAATACTTACGACTATTAAAAAGGGCACTAGTCCTCTGAATTTCCAATCGAATGAGCCGGTTTTGAAGTTTCTACGACAACGCCTTCTATAAAAACCTTATATGCCCCCAGGTTATAACTTAAAACCCTTGCCCTGAGGGTTGTGGGGGAGTATATTCCTCAAAAACATATTTTCTATCTGGAAATCGACTACGCTGAACAAAATGACTATCTCAAAATTTTGATTGGATGTGTTTGGGAGAATGATGGGCGTGGGGGGGGGCTATTTACCCTCCAATCACTTTCGACTATTAAAAAAGGGCACTAGAACTCTCGATTTCCAATCGTATGAGCCCCCTTTGAAGTTTCTACGACGACCACTTCCATTTGAAGTGCCTCTCGCAAATAAATAATAAATAATAAAACATTGGAGCCGTATGGCCTTTACTATAGGCAACGCTATAGCGTTCCCTCTGATAGTTTGACTTGCTCTTTTCTGGAAACATTTTAGAGTCCAAAATAGCCAAGTTTGCTTAACGGTTGTCTTTTAACGGCTGCCTTTCAGTGTGCTTAAGGGTTGCCTTTCAAAATATATAAAAAAAAAAGTTTCTATTGTTTAAAGCAAATGCAAAAATAATTTCATTCTCAAAGTATTGTGATATTGCATTTAGAACTTTATAACATTGAATAGGTTTTAGAATATATATTCTGGAAGTATTGACAAAAAACGTTTAGTTGAAAGAGCGAGGGAGCTAAGGATGGGAGAGCCTCTTCGCATTCAGGATAATTCCTATTTGTTTTAACTTTAATACAGTTCTTTTTGTTAGAAAAAGACTATCATTATAATTTTTGTTTAAGCATTTTTTATTCTTTTCTCTTTTAACATCACATTCATGACCATTCTGAACTTTAATGTGACAGCGTAAAATCAGGATTCGGTTATAAATATTAGTTCAGAAACTAATGTTTCCCATTAAAAACTAGCTTTTCCGCCGTAAGAGGGGAGGTGCGACTCCCATGACCACGCATTTTGAACGCTTAGTCCAAATATATCACCCCATTTAATGGTATGTCAGGGGTTAAATTCCCTTCCATACTTGCTCAAAGGATGTCTCTTAGAAAGTTAGAAAATTTGGGCCCTTTAATTGATTTTTGAGGTCACATCCCTTAAGAGAATCTATCACTTAACCAAGGTAAATGAGGCAATCAGATTTTTCTAACTCTTATCCGTAAAGCAGAAGCTATCACTCGATTTTTTGAGGCCACAGCCCTTAAAGGGATCTATCACTTAACCAAGGTAAATGAGGCAGTCAGATTTTTCTAACTCTTGTCCGTAAAGTAAAAGCTAACAATCTGAAAGCATGTTATGGTAAATGACATTAATTTGGCCAGTGCTGATCTTCATGCCCAGTGGCTGAGAGAAACGTGCTATTTCATTTAGTATTGCTTAGGATTTTCTGGATCAGAATAAACAGTGACAATGTCATGCGTGCGATCGAGACCAGACACGTTAATGCCAAGACCGCTGGTGATGTCGTCAAAAGTCGAGAGCACTTTTTCTAGAATCAAGTCTATTTCACACACGTTTCCAAATCGAAGGGCTCATTTTCGTCACCCAGATGGATTTCAGTCAATGTACAAATCTCAGAGTAGGCCTTCAGCATATTTACGAATCCAATCAGGATACTATCATATACCCAGGTCTATCAAAGGATTTTGAGGGTTACAGAGTCAAAAGCAGCAACAAAATCTAAAAACTGTTAATCTTGGGAAGGCTAATGTGTTTTCACTGCTGAAGCATAAGACGGTACAACCTCTCCCTCTTTGAAATCCGAACTGTTTTTTGCGTGTTCGCTCATCCTTTACTACCTCGATCCTTTTGAGCAAAATAACTGCGAATATTTTGGTGGCCATACCCATGAGTGATATCCTTGAATAGTTGCGTATAATCACGTTTGTGCCCCTTTTCAAATACTGTGTTCATCACTAACACCTTCAAATCAGACGAAAAAGTCTTATTTCCCATATCTGTCCCAGGATAGGTTCTGGTTGCCTCACTACAATATGTGGTGAGACTTCGTAAACCTAAGGGGATAGACCATCTCGTCAGGGGATTTGCTGATTTTTAGCAGTTCTATAGTTTTCAGATTCTCTGAAGCTGAACATGGTCCCATGTAGACATCACATGGTGTTTTTTTTTCTTTTGTTGGCAGGATCTCCTTGCAGCCTACCTGTGTTTTAGATTTAGATTCAGCAAGTTTTTGAACTGACTCTTCTGATTTTTTCCATTTTTGCTGCGGCTGACGCGTTAGGTGCCTTTGATGTGCCTCAGTTAGCTATACGATTTACTCTGAGACATGATTCTTCCTTTGCATTTATTGAGGCATAACTAATAATTTCTGCATCCGGGGTCTTCATCACATTCTGTATAGCTTGCGAACTAGCTCTGTAACTTCAGGTAAAAGCCTTCTATTGCTGCTTGAATTTTCAGTTTTCCCACGTCCAAATTCTTTTTCCAGGGTAATCTCTTCATCAGATTAAGCTTCGGAAGTGTATTTTTGCCTACGGCCGTAATGACCATTTCCAGGTTTTGATTTTTTTTCACACTCATCTGTAAGTTCGAGAATCATTTACAGAGCAGCTCTAACGCTGCCGGACTAATATATGATCAATTAGAGCAACTTTGAAGCCATCATTCTAGTGCCAAGTTATCATATGAGAGGGTTTGTGTTGAAACATAGTGCTGGTGGTGGGCTATAAGATCTGATGAACTAGAATAGTCTATCCCCATTGGACCATGGCTGGCCGCAAGTGAATGGGCCAACGATATCGTGGACATTGGGGTATAATGGGCTGCTTAGGGAGTTATAGTTATCAGCTAAAATCAGGAAGTTTTGTGTGAGCATTTTTACATCGCAGTCTCCAGATAAGTGTAAAAGCAGTCTTAATCAGCATCCGTTGCTATTATCTTTGATGCATAGAGAGCAATGATGGAAATGTTAGATATTCGTCAAAGTAGAATAGCCAAGGCTCAGGGTGTTTTTTCACAATTAAAAAAAGTTTGGGAGAATAGGAAGATAAGTCTGCAAACGAAGGTTAGAATTTTAGAAGCTACAGTGATGACAATAGTAAAATATGGCTCTGAAGCATGGGCGCTTCGAAAAGCAGATGAAGATTTGCTAGATATTTTCCAGAGAAATTGCTTAAGGATTGTTCTGGGTACCCGGTTGACTGACCGTATTTCAAACAATAGGCTGTACGAAAAATGTGGTCCAATACCACTCTCTAGGACTATAACGAAAGAAAGGTTGAGATGGCTAGGGCACGTTGTGCGGATGAAGGATGATAGATTGCCGAAGATTGTTCTTTTCGACCAACCATCTAGGGCTAAACGGAAAGCAGGTCGTCCTCGTCTGGGGTGGGAGGGCGTTATAAAGAAATATTTAAAGGAAATGGGAACTTCGTGGGAGGGTGTAAAAAGGGAGGCTTTGAATAGATTGGGATGGAGGGGGAGCGTGTGTAGCTGTGTTGGCCTCAGGCGGCTTGGTGCTGTGGTGAGTTGTTAGTAGTAATATTATTGTAACCGTAGTTAGACCCTTGTGGAACCCCCTGTGTCCCATGCAAGAAAATAACAGAAAATGGCATACCGAAAGAAACTACAATAGAAACGAGGTTAGGTTTGTAACCCAGTTACAAACATAGATTTGTTTTCAATTTTCATCGATTTCTTGTTTGCTGCAACCTACATAAATAAAAGTATACTAAAAAAAACTGTTGTCTAAGATAGCTCCTTAAATTTATTTTTTCCTTTTAATGGCTTCGTAAGATATTCAGCTAGGCTATAGAAGGCTTTGATTTAACTTTAAAGGTTTCACTACAAATCTTTTCAACAAGGACATTTAGGAAGCTAATCGTTTTCACCGTGAAAATAATACCCTCTTTTAGAGCTTCCATTAAAAGAAATGGACTTTTAATCGGTTTCTTTTCTTGTTAAAATCATGCGCTTAAATTACTTCAATAAAAGGGACATTCTTTGAATTTCTTCAGAACCTATTTTATAACTTTAAACGAAATTCTAACAGCTAGCCATATTTTGCAAAATTGACAAAGATGAGTCTAACAGAAAGTTTACTTCTTTAGCCCCCTCCCTTCTCAAGGCTTAGTAAGTTTGTGAAATATGCACCAAACAAGAACATGTTTCCAAATATTTTGAAAAATTAAAGGCTGTTGCATTTTTAACCTCCCATGAAAAACATTGGCCATTCCCCCTCCCCTAAGAGTACTGAAAGGGTATCTGATGAGCTAGTGCTTATTTTACCCTCTCTCTCTCTCTCCGTAGGGTTAAAAAAACACTAAATTTGTACCAAAAGAGAAAATGCTCCCTAAAATTGAATAATAATTTCTTGTCGTCGTTATGAGTTCTACCCTCGTATTTTGGCTATTGTCCTTACACCAAGAAAACCCGAAACGATTTGCCTAGACAATATTTGCTTGAAAACAAACTTAGAGCAAATAAGTAAGATAATACTGAAGTTTTACTATCACAAAACAACCTACAGCTTTTTCATAATTCTTAGCAAATAGTTCGATGCTGCAAACTTTAAGTAAAGAGCGACCTTGCTAACGATAAGTGAAAGTCTAAAAAAAGGAATTTTGGTAACAAGATACACATCAAGGAAATTATAATAATTTCAGATATGCAAATCTTAGTTACCAATGTGTAAAAAGGCTAGTTACCCAGCAAAATTTATGAGTGTAGGAGCATTTGAGTAATTTTGAAAAGAGGGAAAACACCCAAAAAGGAAAAAGATCCTGGTAAAACTTCTCCATCCCATTTAGCATATCAGGGAGCCCAAGAGCAAAAGCTTAATGCTCCTATCTATAAAGTGCGGAATTTTGTATTTTTCTCGAGAAAGATGGCCATGGATGTGTTTTTATTTTTTCATTTGCAGTTTTGTCGTGTTTTTTTTTTTCACAGGATCGATCCCATCAAATCAGTGGTCCTAGAGTATCAGGAAAATGATCACTTGACCAAAATTGAAGTTCTAGTTTCCATCAAATTAAAAAAAAAAAAAATGACCATCCCACTGAAAAGTGGTGTTTTCTGCCGTTTCGTGGCACAGTACAACAATTTTAGCCTTAGCCCGAAGAGGTTCGGGCTAAGGCCGAACCTCGATAATTGGTATCGAGCGAAAAATTTAAGATATCCAACCGATTTACAATTGTCAACAAATTATTCATCTTGCCTCCCAGTTTCGGCGGTCATAGTATTGCATGGTGGCGCGTTTGTTCGAAGATACATGCAGCCTGTACATTTACGGTGCAATCTTCTCTCTTAAGACAGATTTGTTCAGAGAACTTCCCTTTAAAAACGTAAAATGGTTATCAGGAAACTAATTTTTCTTTTGTATCCCCCCCCGCCCTCCTCCTATAAATATTTTAGGAGATGTAATTGAGTATTTAAACAAGAAAGCAAATAGGAGGTTGAAAGCAGGAACGTACCCAGGGGCCTTGGGGCTTGAACCCTCCCGAAATTCCAAATTTGACTAAACTTCTTGGAACATTTTTTTTCAAATTCTGAAATAGAAAGCGTTTTTATGTAATTATTGCCCCCCCCCCCAAACAAAAAAAAATCATGTGAACGTGGCTGGATGGAAGCCTTCTTTGCATTTAAGAGAGCATCTGTTCAAATTTTTACAGTGAGAAACAGGAAGCAAAGAGAGACCCTTGTCAATGGAACTCGAAACTCTAATAGAAAAAAAAGATTGCAAAATATACTTCACCAGAATCCTTTTAAGGTGATTCAGTTATGCAACACCCCCTATAAATTTTAAGCGATGTAATTGAATAATTAAACATGAAAATAGACGAGTGTGTCTTCAAAATTTACCAGTTTTTAATTTGATCGCCTAAAATTATTAATACATAAACATTTGTATAATTTTAGAAAAGGGGTTAAACACACCCCCTAAAAGGGGCGTGATTTTTAATAGAAATTATGCAATGATATCTAGAATATTTGAGTATCCTACACCTTTTATCTACAAAATTATAAAATTCGTCGTTTTCTCTTGAAGAATGTTTACCCATGCATGTTTTTTTTAACCTAAGGGTGATCGTCTCGAATCAATTGCCATATATTATCAAAAGAGGGTTCATTCGCACTAAAATGTAAGTATCCACTACCACGCTTAACTAAAAAATAGATCCTACCACAACAAAGTCCCGATTTTTAATACGCCCACTCCCTACCTCTTTCGATAAAGTTTAACTTTTTCCCAATGCTTGAAAAACGGATACACTTACAATCACAAACTGGATATATTTGCTGTACTCAAAAAGTTTTCAGCAAAACCTTTGTTAGACTTTAGCGTACAGAGAGGGGTGTCGGGGGAGGGGGGGGCACACATGCAGATGGTAATTTCTGTTTACTTAGGTATTAATTCCACTCTTTATTAACAATTGAAAACAATTGTATTTCATTTTGATTTATTCAAGAAACAGTAAATCATTTTCTTTTGTTTTAATTATTTTTATTTCAATTAAATAAACCTAAATGAATGTACAGAAAGACACGCCCGCATGTAGCTTGGTTTAACATAGCAAAAGATATAGGCTAAAGGGTGTTGTGTGTAGAATACCTTGCGTTCAACCGAATCACAACGCTGAATGATGATTTTCTGACAAATCAAAGAATAATGTATTTAAGCGTAAGTAACGTAAGCGCAGTGAAGTGTAGTTCACACAATCCAGCATATCAAACAGTTCGTGGTAACGAACTGTAAGTAAGGAGCGACCCGGCTCAATGGTAACCGAAAATCTAGAAAACGGTATTTTGATACAAATAGATACATCAAAAGAATCAAATTTTAATGCTGATTTCAAATATATAAGTTTCATCAAGTTTAATCCTACCCGTCAAAAGTTAGGCGCCTGAGAAAATTTGGCTAATTTTCGAAAAAAGGGGGAAAGACCCCCTAAAAGTTATAGAACCTTAATGAAAATCACACCATCATATTCCGCGTATCAGAGAACCCTACTGTAGAGGTTTCAAGCTCCCATCTACAAAAATGTGGAATTTTGCTTTTTTTGCCAGAAGAAAGATCACGGGTGCGTGTTTATTTGTTTGTTTGTTTTTTTTTTGTTTTTTTTTCCCAGGGGTGATCATATCGAACCATTTGTCCTAGAATATCGTGGGAGGGCTCATTGGAATGGAAATTGAAAGTTCTAGTGCCCTTTTTAAGTGACAAAAAAATGGAGGGCAACTAGGCCCCCTCCCACGCTCATTTTTTCCCAAAGTCACCTGATCAAAATTTTGAGATATCCATTTTGTTCAGTATGTTCGAAAATATTATAAGTATGTCTTTTAGGATGGCTTAATCCCCCGAAGTTCCCGGGGGGAGGGCTGAAAGTTATGAACTTTACCCAATGTTAACATATAGTATTGGTTATTTGGAAGTATACAGACGTTTTCAGGGGAGATTTTTCCTGGTAGTGGGGGGGGGGTGGGTCAGGGGTTATGTGGGAGGATCTTTCTATGAAGGAAGTTTTCATGGGGGAAGGGACGTTGCTATGAAGGGGACGCCGGACTTCCCAGCATTATTTAAAAAAAGATCATAAATTTAATAAAAAAACAAGTATTTCAACTGCAACAGCAGCAACATCGAAACTTTAAACGAACAGAAAATATTACATATATAATTGGGTTCACCCCGTAGTCAATGCCTCGCTCTTTAAGCCAAAGATTTTTTAGTACTTTCATAAGAGCTATTTATTCTAATTAACGGCCTTTGTGAATAAGCGGTCATTTCTAAAGAATTGGAACAAAATTTGAACTTTCGCTTAAAGAGCAAGGTATTGACTAGGGGGCGAACCCCCTGATAAACGTATTAAAAATATATGAATATAGAAGTTCGTTACGTAAGTAAATTCGTAAGTTACGTATATTTATTACTAATAAAAACGTTCGTAAATAAAATTAAACAAGTTTCGAGAAAGCCATTTAACTAAATAAAAGTAAATTAACATGAAACTTTTGTTTTAATTATTCATGTACGGTGAGCCAAGATCAAAACCTGCATTTATTAAAAAACGTTCAAAAATTAAATAAAAAAAACAAGTTTTTTAAACTGAAAGTAAGGAGCGACATTAAAACTTAAAACGAACAGAAATTATTCTGTATATGAAAGAGACTGTCCCCTCCTCAACGCCTCGCTCTTTACGCTAAGGTTTGACTCTGTCTCACAACTTTATTTTTTAAAACGATAAAAAACTTTAGCGTAAAGAGCGAGGCATTGAGGAGGGGACAGTCTCTTTCATATACAGAATAATTTCTGTTCGTTTTAAGTTTTAATGTCGCTCCTTACTTTCAGTTTAAAAAACTTGTTTTTTTTATTTAATCCAATTAGAGAGTACGTTTTACATTCTTGCAGAGAAAAATACGAGCTACATATTGAAGAGAATTTTTTATTTACATTATTTGAGTCTAGAATGTAATTTCAATGTTAAAAGTTACAATTTCTCAAATCACAATCAAGTTTGTAGAGTTTGATAACTATGAGGTGACCTTTGTGTCAAATTAAAATATTATGTTTTTAAAACCCTACAAGCCCTGGCTGGATAAATATTGCTTGTGCCGTAAATTGGTGTTGCCGCAAGAAAATGCCCACCCAGACAGGTAACAGTGTCGAAGTATTTTATCTTCAAGAATAGGTTCAGTCAAGTTGATAAATCAATTTTTTGTCTCCTGCTGTGAAGCTGAAAGCCGACAAAAATTGTAATTCTATGTGTAAAGGCCTACTAATTTAGCATTTAATCCTACCAATAAAAACACTCTTGCTCTTACATATACATACATCCAAAATATTTCTTTGTCAAAAGGTATAAGCATGACATAAAAATAAAATTATGAGACATAAAAAGAAATACGAGTGCTAATTATATAGTCAAATTTTGAATTAAAAATAACTACTGCGGTGTTATTTATTACTGCTATATTTAGTATTACTATTATAAAGTTTTACTATCATATTCACTATTAAAGGTGTTGTTACGATATGATTAATATTGCTGTTATTGATGCTCCTAATATTCTTTATTGTTACCACTGTTACTGTCGCTGTTTTGTTTTTATTAACGTTTTCCCTTCGCTGTTTTTCTTTGACAATGTTGCTGTTAACCTTAGGAGCTATTTCTCCACAAATGGTCTTCAGACTCTTAGATAAAATATTTGAATGGCCAGCATTTTTTCTTAGTATGGTAAACAAATAAACGGTTTTTCTTACCTCTATAGCACATATAGCACATGAGCGTAACATTAGATCATGCAACAATATCTAAAATACTTGAGTACTCCAAAGCTACTATCTACAAAATTACATACTTTTCCCTAGCGGAATGATCACCCATGGCTTTTTTTTCTTTTTTACCTAGGAGCTGTCTTGTCCAACCAGTTGTCATTTATTGTCAAAAAAGGAGTCATTCCAATTAAAATTTTAGCATCAAGTACTTTTGACTAATAAAAGAGATCACGCCACAGCAAAGCGCCAATTCCTGGCATTATGTTCCGCAAATGTGCGTACATCCCTGGACGCACCTCTACGATTGTTCTCAGTCCCCTCCCCAAATCCTAGGTTTTCTGGAATTTATGGGGATTTTTACATAAAATTTTTCTTTGTCTTTTATAATCGCCTCCCCCTTAAATGTTACTGATTTTCATGCAATTTATGTGTTCAGTCACAATTGGAAAACAAAGCAATTAATCATACGCATTAAGTCATTGATCGGCAACCATTGTTGACTGCTGGTCAGTATCAACCAAAATGCGAGTATCTGGGGAGCGTGATGGTCAGTGAAATATTCATTTAAAACAGTCTTATAGTTAATGTACTTTCATCTATTGCAATGCCAATTTGGGCACTAGACAACAAACCACTTTTGACCTGTCCGTCAGCATCTTTGGCCTCATCTTAATCACAAAGCTGAACTCTTCTAGGTGCAAATGACATTTCTTTGATGTTCTCAGTTTTTTTATTCTTATTATCTTTTAAGTAATTAAATAGTTGTTTGGAATAATTCATCAATGCGTGTTCTGCCGTAGCCTATGTAAATTGTCTTCCGTCGGCACTAATGCTAAGAGCTAAAACAAATTTGGCAGATGTAGCATGATCGTAGGTGGTAGCACAACTCTTTGAAACTTCACTTTGTTTTCCAAAATTTTATTTACGTGTAACAATGTATTCAGGTTGTTCTTTAGTCGTCATTTCCCTCAAATCTTGAAGAAAACTGACGTTCAATATTCTAAATCATGGTAGGAATAACATTTTTACATACGCATCACGATTTTTGATACATCCACAATTTCCTACCCATGTATCTGGAAATAACCTCTTTTTAGTTTTTAATTGCCTAAGGTAATATTTCTTTAAGTAATTAATTTTGTCACTGAAATAACTGTACGATAATTATTTATCTGCATGACAGAGCTCCTTGTGCTACTGAACATGATCTATAACTGAGCAGGGTTGGTAACTTTCTGGCTCATGACTTTATCCCCAACCTATTTTTTGCCATTTGCATTGGTGATTAAAGACGCATTGCAAACCTTTTTTCAAAACCGTTAATTCATATTAAATATAATGAAAAAAAAAATAATAATATGAAACCTCCATATAAAAATGCCTATGTGTGAAAGCACGAAGTCATAAAACATGTAAACAGTAATATATTTGCGACATAAATAAGACGGAATAATCGCTGTACCCACATTCTTCATCCGTAGAAAAAGCACCAAAGTACCATGCAATATGAGATCTTTCGCAGCACCGTCATAGATCTGTTCAAATTCGCAAGATTAAAAAGAACAACACATATAATTTTTATACTTGAAACCAAACCCCGTAGCTGGAAAAGGGCATAAAACTCAAATACAGGACGATATGACTGACTTTTTTTTTTTACCAAATATATTTCTAGACATTTTTAGACATAAAAGGTATGTTTTTACCAAAATATATTTCCAACAGGGAAATGTTTCATTTTATGTCATAAATTCCCAAAATGTGTCACTTTTTTACCCTTATACGTAATTGTATTACGGCAGACGAGAACGTGTCCTTCTGACTTAAATCATGTGTCGTTGGCAACCCATTAACTGAGAACACGACACACTAGCATTGCCAACGTGGCACAATTGTACCATTTTTGATACAAATTAGAGGTCCCAGTACAATGTGGTACATTCGGAAATTTTTGCGATACATTTTGGTCTTAATTGCTCTTTTTTTGACTCGTATATCTGTTCCAAGTTTTAGTTAATGGAAAATTTTCTTCTTGCTACTGCAAATTTTCAACGTGCCGTTCAGGTGGTGCAAAATAATCTCTTGTTGTACAATTTTAGTCGGAAAATTGAGACAGTTTATTTCAAAGCGGTGTAAATGCTGCGACACACGCGCACACCTTACAGTGCAAAAATTTGTTCGGAAAATGTCGCTGCATTCCGCCCATTATAGTTAGCGCAATTTTGTCCTCGAATTCAAATATTGCTCTAAGCATTAATTTTAACTCTCATTTGGTTGTTACAACATTTGTTCCAAGTTTGTGTTTTATCTTTTATTTTTATACATTGAACTTTCTTTTGGAACTAAAGCGACACATGCGTCATAGGTTGTTTTTCTATTCATCAAACTTTTAGAAATTGTCTATACAGTTTTGTCGAATTTCATTGAACCATGTCTTTATTTTCATTTGTTTATGTAGACTTGTATTGCAGTAACATAATAAATTTTTTGACTTAGTAGAAGTTCTTGGGGTTGTTTACGATGTGATCAAATCAGTTAAAAAGAATCAGAAAGAATCCCTATGATTCTGATCACATTAGAAATTTTTATCCTTTCGCCGCAGCACAATTATTTCGTAGTTCAAGCACCAAGTTTAATCCCTGAAAGAGAATTGAAAGGTTTAGAGATCAGATGTTAAAAAAATGTAGTTTTAGGAATATATGTGGGTAGAACTAAATATTGTGGACATGCTTATCATAGTGAGTGCGGTAGTAAAACTAAACTTATGTGATATTGCTGTTGAGTGTGGTTAATTTTGACATATCTAGCAACAATTCTGCTGTAAAGAGCTCTTATTCCAGGCGCTTCAACTACAATTTGCCCCCCCCCCCCCTAATGTGCAAATATATAGCCCAAAATCCAAATTATATATTTCCCATTTGCCTTTTCTGTTTCTTGATTTTGTCAGCGTTGATTCAACTTACAGGTACACGGGCTGAAACGAGAGTGACGCATGGCAAAATGCATGAAAAATAAATAATTTGGGCTATATATTTGCACACTACGGAGGGGGGGGGGGTAAAATATAGTAGAAGCGTCTTCAAAATGTGGTAACTACAATTTTTCTGCTTATTATGAAGTAATAATTGTTTTCTTAACATATCTGCTTCTCAATAGCCTCAATTCTAGGCTTATACCCAAGAAAGCAACGACTCCTATGTTTTAAAAGTTCATCATCTTTTTTCTCTGTATGTTTCTTCTATTTTTTTTTTTTTTTTTAAATCAGTTTAGTTAAGTATTTAAGAACGACGATAACGAAGAGTTTAATTAAGAAAGTTAAATGGAAACCAGAATATGATTCGCCACACCCAAGTTTGAATAGAAATATTAGGACTCGCTGTATTTTTTTATTTTTTCACAGAGCGATATTGCTAATCTCAAATTTCAGGGAGAAATCGTTAGTCACTCAGTTGACATGCCGTGGTTTCCGCCTCGAACTGCTTATGTCATCGAATTTAGTAACAATGTTCACTCACTAGTTATTACACTGTCACTGACAAAAGAATATTAATGATAACTGTTTTTTGAAAAGCACCCGAATTTCCCTGGATAACCCGTCTGAAAACTTTTCAATAGATCCGACTAAATGTCAACGAATATGACTGATTGAATATAATACTGTTTTAGAAAGACGGAAAAGTTCTAAGCCTTTTCCCGTGGTGATGCTGCAACTTTTAAAAATGATTCCAGCTGCTGGTTGAAAAACATTGCTAAGTCACCAACTGGAATTGATACATTTTTTTTTTATAATCAAAATCCTTCATTTTATTACCAGTCTTGTCAAATGTCATATATCTTGCAAGTCCATTCTCTTGATTCTGGTTTCGTTGCCTTTGCACATTTTTGAATGTCTTATTGCTGCGGATATTCCATGAAATTATTTTCGGAAAATTAAATGAAAATCACCCGTCAGAATGGCCATTAGATATTTTTTTTTCTTATGAAAATACAAAACAAATATTTGTCAATGACGATACATAACAAAGGTATTATCAAAATACAGGGAGGGGGGACAAGAATTTCAAGGAGGTGAACCATAAACAGAATATTGTTAGAAAACTTTACAAGCTGGTTTGGTTTTTGAAACCTTTCTTTTGTATCTCTTGTAACATTGAAAAAATTCCTACTATCTTTTATGAGGCCTTCCAGTGTCTTTTTCTTAGACGCATAGCAAAGCCATTCCACGAGATGCCAGACACGATGAATTTCCAAAAGGACTAGTAGTTTTGATATGTTTATGGATATCTCTATTTTGCTACTTTGCATCCAAACATTCAAATTAAAAAGTGGTATGAATTGGCTTGTCGTGACGATGGTTGACGAACACTGAGATAAGTTTTTTTAAGTTGGAAATATTCATTAGTTTACACGAATTTTAGACACAATTCGTTACTGATTGTTTTCCCAAGCGTTTCTTACGGCAATCTCCGACAGTAAATCAGCGTTGCCAACGCGGTACAATTGTACCGTTTTTTGGTACAATTTAGTCCTGGTACAGTACAGTACGTTTGGAAACAATCAGTACATTTGGTACAATCAGATTTCCTGGTACATTTAGGTTTTACTTGCTCCTTTTTGACTCAAATATTTGTTCCATGTTTTAGTTTATTGAAAATTTTCATATTGTTATGGCAAATTTTTAACCTATTGTTCCGATGGTACAAATTACTTTCTTGCGGGACAATTTTAATCGGAAAACTGGTACAGTTTATTTCAAAGCGACATTGCTGGGGGAAAGTTTTCAGTAAAGACAGTTCATCTAATAATAAAAAAAAATAACCGCCCGCAACAAAATACGAAAAGCTTGTAAGGAAGTTTAGCCCTGATGGCGGAAATCATACTTGACTGCTTTAACTTACCTTTAAATAAAGTCATTGCTAATGCATAAGTACTCTAACTAATTTGATTCAGTAGTTAACTAACTTAATAATTAAACATATTACGATTTTAATTATATTTGAAACATTCTATTCAAAATTTTGAGCATTAACTATTTTTCCTAAATGATAAATTAGAATGGCTTGATTTTTATTGTCGTAAATGTATTAAGTTATTGAATGTGAGCATTAACTTTAGCTTAATAATGTTTAAATATAAAAAAACGAAGATCCACGCCTGCACGAAGACCCACCTTCTCTCCTTCCTAAAAGCTGACGCGCGACTTTACATATCAACAAATTATTTCAATCAATCCTCTCATGAATTAACTTAGTTAAATTATGATTTAAAAAAATATCTATGATTACTGTTTATTTTGTATAAGCAGTATGCATCTTTTGTATCGAATGCACGACCATCCGGCGTCACTGACTATAAAACTGGGAAGCGACGCATAACTTCAACCGTCAGATGCTTCAAACTCCAATCTCAGAAGTCTCCAGCTTTACCCTTTGCTCCCTCTTTGTGGCACAATTGTCGTATTGTGCCATGAAATGGATGGAAAAGCCATTATACTGTGGTGCAATTTTAGTTACTTAAAAAAGGCACTAGAACTTCGAATTTGTGGTCAAATATGAGTCTTTTCACGATTTTCTAGGATCATCGGTTCAAAACGAGCAACCCTTGGAAAAAAACAAAAATACAAATAAATAAAAAACGCATTCGTGATCATTCAATCTAAAATTTCGCATTCTTGTAGATAGGGGCTTGAAACCTCTGCTACAGGGTTCTCTTATAAGCTAAATTTTATATTGTAACTTTCATCAAGATTACTCACCCTTTCAGGAGTGTTTAACCCCTTTTCTAAGATGGGGAAATTTTATCAGGCTTTTGACATTTGGTGAGTAGCAGATGAACAAACTATTTTAACAGGGTAACAAAATGAATTTTCCAAATCTAGGGAATCTCTTCTTTTTTCGATTTCTTCCAATGAAAATACTATCTTAGAAGTTGTTACTTCTTGCTTGAGTTACTCTTTGCTTGAAGTTCGTTTACCGCGAACCGTTGGATAAAACAAATCGAAATTATCAGGGCTTAAGAGTTTTTGAGTTACTTTTAAAAATAACACCCTTTCATTTATCTGCCGAGTTTCAGCATAAATGGACAGAACAGAAAGAAACTGAATGTAGCAAAAAAAATGAACAGAAAAAAAAATCAAGAAAGAAGACTTTATCGATGTACCTAGAGAAAGATTGAAGAGGCGAAAAAAATATGAAAAGACTTGAAAAATTAATACTACTAAAGGATGCAGCTAAACTAAAATTGAAATAAAACTGTCAAAACAATTAGATTCAAATAAATAAAAGTATACATAGTTTATAGATAACACAAATTATTTGCAACTTTCAATTTTTTTTAACGTATCATAACATCTAGGACAAATGGTTCCCATTTTTGTTAGCCTTTTAGGATTAAACCTATAATACCTAACTAGCACATTTTAGATCTCTAACTTTATATTGAGTTTTAACAAACCTAGGAAGAGAGAATTATCCAGGAAATTTTGAAAATCATAATAAAATATAAAAAAGTAGAAACCATACGATTTTGGTCTAGGTTCACCGTCCTCCTCCATTTTGATAAGTTATCAGTAAAACTGGTCATTGGCTGTATTTTTTTTTTAACCTGTGAATGGCAAAGTTTTCTTTCTGTTCAATATTAAATGTGATGTATATTATTCTCACAATTTATGTCTTAAAATGGTTATCTAAAGTTGTTCATGCCTCTTGCCATAGTCTAAGTAAGTCAACTGTATTTTATTTTAGTCGTATTTCAACGTCGGTTCAGGAAAGAACGTCGTCTTCGCCGAAGGATCCAGGAACAGCTTGGTGAATTAGAAAGACGTATGGGCATACGGCATGAGTCACCTCTCGGGGAACAGTCTGGTGAACAACCAGCAAGAGGCCATGTCTCATTGGATGCCCGAATCAGGTTGAATGGTAAGAATTTAATTTAATTACAGCTATGGGTAAATTGTTCATGTAAATAGGCAGTAAAAAAAGTCATCATCGGATGAACTTTGTTAGCAGTGCTTTAGGAATCTGGATGTTTCCACATTTTGGGGTATCGCGTAGTTGTATCTGGCGGTTGATGAAAAAGATGTTGAAGATATTTGGCTTGGAAACTCCATCGTAGGAAATATTACAGTACTTTTCAATTAGCTGGTACCCACGCGATATATTGTATAGGGAAGATGCTAAAGGAAACTAGTCAAACGGGTATCTTTCAATAGAGAATTGGATCGCAAACCGTGGTTTCTTATTGCGTTTACAATATTTAAACTATTGTTTTTTTGGGGTTTACGGGGAAAAAAGGTACCTAGGTTAGTTCAGGTTACGTATTTAATACACGCTATGCTTCACATCCACCACCCTAATGTGCAAATATATAGCCCAAATTTGTTTCTAAACTTTTATATTTTCATCATATTTTGTTTTATTTCTTTAGCATTAACCAAACTTGACTTCTCGCGTGGGTACCAGCTATTTGAAAAAGTACCAATATTACGAATAAATCTCTTTTTTCATCATAATTTCTATAACGAATGAATATGAATGAGTGGGATCGCGTAAAGCTTGGGGTACTATTATGGCAGGCAGTAAGGCCAGGGAAAAGTTTGGGAAGCTGTACTCTGTGTATTTTAATTAAAAAGGAAATCGTAATTCTTCATATTTTGAACAAAACCGTAAACATTGCATCAAAATTGAAGTCTAGATTACTTTGATGACCTTGAGCATGTTCCTCAGGGAAAGATATCATCCTATTCATGTTTGATCAAATATCCAAAATGTGTACTAGGACTTTCAGAGAACATTTTATATCTAAATAGTACGTATATTCTATCAACTTTGTTTTTTCATTACTTATATTGACGCACAGAAAACAATTTCAATTTATATTCCAGATTCACATACTGTTGATACCTCCCAAGCATCTCAGCTGCTTCATTCGCCGATGAATGGTGGGAATAAGAACAGCATAGCTTTTTCTTCACATCAACATAGTCAAAGCATAGAGAATGATATAAAATCAGGTGTAATGCCAGGTAAGAAAGTTTCATGGAAAATAACTAAGTAAAATATGGCATGAAAGACCAACTGTGGTACACTAGTATAAAAGGGTTTAAGTTTCCTGCTTGGCCTGAATTCTAAATATTTGTTGCATCGTTGCATCTTTGTTCCTAGGGTCTAAAGCGTAACCACTGGGCTTACAGGCATTAAAAAAAGTTTAAAAGCTTGTGTAATTTGACTCCTAAAGTGAATTCTTGTGTGTCATTGCCCTATCATCACATTGGGGCCTTTTTCATAAAATTGTAAGTATTCTGATCGTTTTTTAAATGATGCCAGGAAATCTGGCTACACCTTCTCGGAAAAATCCCTGAAAAATTCATATCCCTGGAAACTTCCCTCCCCATGGAAAATGATCCCCGTGGAAAATCCTACCAGCACCTAAAAAATGTGTGCATGCTTCCCAATAAATCGTATACGTAAACAATGGGCAAATTTTCTAACTTAAAGAAGATAATTTCTTAAACCACATTGGCCTGCCATAATATAAGAAAAGGAAAGATCAAAAATGGAGTTTTTAAGGCCAGACAAGATTACTGAATGAATAAACAAAGCGAATATTTCGAGAGGACAACCGCCTCTCTTCTTCAGCGCGAAACGAAATAATGTATTCAAGGAAAGTACCGAAGAAAAAACCAACAAAAAACAAACGCGGAAAGTCAATATGAAAAGAACCAAAAAACCAATGAAAAAACCAAAAACTTAAAACATAAATAAAATTCAATAAAAGCCAAAAAATCATAAGAATTAAAAACTACCATGTTTTTTTTCTTCGGCACTTACCTTGAATACATTATTTCGTTTCGCGCTGAAGAAGAGAGGCGGTTGTCCTCTCGAAATATTCGCTTTGTTTATTCATTCAGTAATCTTGTTTGGCCTTAAAACCCCATTTTTGACCGTTTCCTTTTCTTATATTTGTAACTTTCAAGACCTTTCCCCCGGGGATGGGGGGGGGGGGTCATGATATCTCCAAAGACATAGTTACTCGGCCTTTCAACTATGCTGAACAAAATGACTATCTGAAAACTTTGATCGGACGATTTTGAAAATAAAAGGGGTATGGAAGGGGGTCTAGTTATCACTTTAAAAGGGCACTAAAACTTTTAATTTTTGTTCGAATGAGCACTCTCCCAATATTCTAGGACCAGTGGGTCGATACGATCACCCTAGAAAAAATAAATGAATAAACACGCATCCGTGATCTTTCTTCTGGAAAAATCACAAAATAGAAGCTTGGAACCTCTACAGTAGAGTTCTCTGATACGCTAAATCTGATGGGGTGGTTCTATGATTTAGATTTGTGTGATTTTTGTGATTTAGAGATGGTGTGATTCTTAAGATTCTATGACTTTTAACAGGTGTTTTCCCTTTTTTTTAAAAAAGGCAAATTTTCTCAGGATCGTAACCTTTAATGAGTAAAACTAAACTTAATGAAACTTATATATTTGAAATGAGCATAAAAATCCGATTTTTTTTTATATATCAATCGCTAGCAAAGTTCCGTTTTTTAGAGTTTCGGTTACTATTGAGCCGGGTCGCTCCTTACTTACAGTTCTTTACCACGAACTGTTTGGCTTAAATAAATGTCAAACATTTTGACACGAAATTACTCAACATGAGAAAATCTCTCGGTTATAAATAACAGTTTAAATAGGGATAAATTCTTTTAGCAGAAAGTGAAAAAGTAATAAAAACACTGGACATTTTGATCACATACACAGTGACCACCATCAGCAGATATACTAAAATAAAGCATATAAAACCAACGATATATACACAAAATAAAATAATTACATATTATTTAGTGCTCTTATCTTTTTCGACACAAAACCGAAAGCAACTCTTCTTGACTTGCTAGTTTCTGGTTCATTAGCTTTATTTCAATTTACAGGCGGGCAGCGGTCAAAAGTGTTGGGAGAAATGAGTCAACTCTGCCTGACCTCAGTAAATTATCGTAAATTAAATTTAAGCCAAATTCACCTGCATCTTTATTCAAAGCTAGGTTCTTGAATAAAATTGTCTTAATTTCAATTGTTTCCTTGAAAATTTGCTTTAAACCTCAGTCCCTATTAGATAAAACGGTCCGGGAAGTTAAAAATGTGTTCCGATAGAGCTGATGTGAAATATTCAGGTTTAGAATTTTCCTTTAAGGCCAACGAAATAGAGTCTTGATGTTGTAATAATCTCATTTTAAATTCTGGTTAGTACGTCCACATAGGAACTTCCGCAAGTAAATGGGATCTGATAGGCCCTACTTTGCTCCTCCGCTGAAGTTCTATCCTTTCCAGAATATAGAAAACTATCCAAAGTATTACTACTTTTTAAAGCTACCTTTAAACCATTACTATGTGAAATTCGTTTTAGTTTTTCATTCAGCTCTGGAACATATGGTAAAGAACAAAAAAAAACATCCTTGTCTTCATCCTTGTGTTATGTGATCGAAATATCCATATTTTTGTATTGTCTAATAAATGATTTATCCCTATTTGAACTGTATTTATCGTCATGGAAAGGCAGTGTGGTCTTCAAAAATGCCTAACTTTCGGTTTGTAGATAATACACATCTTCAACAATTTTCTTTTATACTAACAGGGCTATAAATACAGACGAGGGCCATATCAAAAACATGCCCAAGATATATCCCTCTAATCATATTGGCGCAAACAAGATAACATAAAGAAAAACACTACTAGTGACGATTATAGTTACCTGCAACTTAATGAACCTAATCATAAAGAGGTTGAGTGAAATCAACACTGAATAGCTATCCTACTGAGAAAGGCTGTTTTCACTATGAATCCATATGTGCAAATTATACGGAGGCATATGTTAACGTGGGAAGATGAATCTGAAGATTTCTTATCCTAATCAAAGCAGGTATACCTAAAAATCAACCTATAGGATGGTTAGGTAGTCAGTTATTTTAGACTGAATGTAGTTTTTGTGATTATTTGTAGTATAAAAATTGAGGTGTATAATTACTACGCAAAAGATCTGTACACAAAAGTTGTGTTTTCGTCGCTTATTTGTGCGCTGACCATTCTAGTCAAGTAGCGTCAATTCACAAAATTTACAGGGGGGGGGGGGAGCAAAACGCATTGTTTAAAATCTAGGGGGTACGAAATTGTTGTTTTTTTTTCAATGAAAATACTCAAAAAAGTTTTTAAAATCAATGTGAACTCAATTTTCAAGATGTATTCACAGTCCCTTTTTGTTTCTTTTAAGAAGCCATTATTACAATTTATAACCATTGTCTAGGGCAGTGGGTTCTCAAACTGTGGTACGCATACCCTTTGGGGGTACGCAACATTTCTTAGGGGGTATGCGGACGGCCAACAACAAAAAAAATAAAACAACCCTTTAACTCTAGGACTGGGAATTTTATTTATATTTTAGTTATAGTTTACTTAGTACCGGTAACTGAGAAGGGCTACCTAAAATTTTTTGTGAGTAAAAAGGGGTACATTGTCCAAATAAGTTTGAGAACCACTGGCCTAGGGCATATCCAGGGTTTTGTTGGGGGGGGGTATTTTTGTACAAGAGGGATGATAAATAATAAAAAAAACCAAAATTTTGTTTATATGTATTTTATTTACGTTTTTTTCGAGTCAGAAAAAATTTTTCAGGGGGGGGGGTCAAACATTGACCCCCCCAGCCCCCACTGGATACGGCTTGGACCATTGCCAATCATATTTTACAAAAATGTGTTTAATTTTTTTCCATTTAAGCCTTCCTATCCTACAGCGTCCGAATTACAATATCATGTTCTCCTCC
>CM051270.1:31433133-31478133 GCA_027921565.1 Artemia sinica
AGCCCTTAGATAAATACAGAATGTGGAGGGGGGAAATTTTCCACTTAACCTTTCTTCATTCTAAGGGATATTATTGGATAAAGCCTGTAATGTGTGGGCTGCTGGGTGACAGCTTCCTTTTTATAGCAGGAACGTTTTAAGGGTAACATAAAATATCAAATTGTACACGCTCAGTGGCTTCAATTAGGGCAGGGGAAGGAGCGGAAATTTTTAACCCTAGAATATGCTTTTTTATATTGTTATAGTTTTTTATATGTGAAATATACTTTTTTGTATATTCATTGAAAATACCTGTTTTTAGTATTTTGCTGAAAAAATTGAGCGAAAACCTACAAAATAGCCGTTGAAAAATTTATTTCCACCCCCCCCCCCCAATTTTTGTGAACTGACGCCATCACATATGCTTCGCTGCACAGAAGGGGGAGGGATGAAGTATATCCCTTATAGGAATTATTAGATCGAGAATTTCTCATGAACACTATGAAAATAACGAACCTGAAATATATTGTTTACATTTTTATCCTTAGATCTCTGTCTTTTTTGGCAAATTAATATAACCAAGTATAAACTGTACTTTTTATAATTCTATAATTTTTAATGCTTTATCTTTAGCATATTTTAGATATCAAACATTATAAAAATTAGTTGTAAACATTATTACACTATAGTATACTTATAGCATACTAATATATTATACTTCGAGGGTCCCGTCTATCATTTTTAATGCTTTATCTTTAGCACATTTTAAATATCAAACATTATAAACATTAGTCGTAAACATTATTACACTATAATATACTTATGGCACACTAATATATTCTACTTCGTGGGTCCCCGTTTGGGACCCTCGAAGGGTCCCAAATTGGTTAAAGTAATATAAAATCGGCAAATGGTATGAAAGCTGTTGTAAAATATAGAGAGATCATAAAAATGTCGTAATTTGAAAAAGTGTATTGGCTGAAAGCCTCCTTTCCCCCTTGTTCTTGATCGCTGAGATCCATACATCGATGCCCTTCAGCTAAAATCTTCGTGATTATTAACAAGCCTACTATCCCTTCTCTTAATTCATGTGTAGTGGACCATTCCAGAGGAAGGGCTTGAGACCCATAGTTTTAAAATTGCTACTGGACCATATGATAAATTATTTAAAAAGGCCAAGCAAATCACATTTTCCAGAAATATGTTGATCAAATAGTTTTTTTGTTTTTTTTTTGTGCAGATTGCCTTCAAGGCAGTGATCATTCCAATTTCATATGATTTTTTTATTTTAATTTGAATAACCTTTTCGGGGAGCAATTAGAGTTTATATATAGATTATTGAGCAACAGCGAATATTTCACAATGTGAGATTGTATTTTCTTTGTTCAAAATAAAATTTTGTTTATTATGTACTACAGGCATAAAAGTCAGGTTATTTGTGGAAAAAAGTAGCAATCGTATAAAACAATTATACTTGAACAATGGAGTAATAATTTTTGGTTCTGATCCTGTTTGTCAGTATTTACAAAATTAAGGTAAAAGGTTAAAGACTTTTTTCTTCCATATTTCTTTTATTATTTAACTTATTTGTTTCTTGAGGCTGTTTATTTGAGTGGATGAAATGTATCCATTCTTTAGTTTTCAAAGGAAATTACTGAGTAATCGGTGTCTTTTAATTGACTTCCGATTTTTTTTGTAGCGTGAGGGGATTTTTCTTTTAATTCAATTTTTTCATAATACCAAATCTCGTGAAAATAAATTCAAAAGAAGCTCATTTTGATGTTTGGTTTTATTTTAACTACTTTATTACAAACCAGCTACGAACCAGCTTACAACCATACACTTTACAACCATACACTTTACAAACCAGCTTACAACCATACACTTTACAACCATACACTTTACAAACCAGCTTACAACCATACACTTTAGGGTTCTTTTAGGCTTTTAGTTAAATCAATGTGGTGAACCCCTCAGTCATTTAATATATATCCGGCAAGCAAGCATAGCCCCTCCCGAAACCCCTTGTTCTGAGAAATATTTGGCTTAATCTTCATTTTGACAACTTTTGAAACCATTGCAGTGGCTTTATGAGCAATGTTTGCACCTTGATTTCCTTGACTCTTCTGTTTTCTACTTTTTTTTTCAACAGCTCCTGTTTTAACCGATCGGGAACAACTGTTTTTAATTTTCATTTTATTTGGGAATATTATATATAGTGATCAATACGGTCAGAATTATAGCTAGTTTCTTGGCTAATTAAATAGCAGAACCAAGTTTATTTGGCATATCAATCGTTTAAATTAATTAAACAAAAAGCTGCAGTTGAGTCAGGACACAATCTGATTTGTA
The DNA here is from genome assembly GCA_027921565.1 of Artemia sinica. Taxonomy (NCBI): domain Eukaryota; kingdom Metazoa; phylum Arthropoda; class Branchiopoda; order Anostraca; family Artemiidae; genus Artemia; species Artemia sinica. The sequence continues at coordinate 31,435,465 of CM051270.1, forward strand.
GCCCTACCTGGTGCTAGAAGGTGGCAGGTGTTCAAAATCTACTTGTTATACTCCCAGGTCATGGGAGAGACGGTTTTATGCCATGATAGATCCCATAGATGACCATTCACGAAAGCTATGGCTCCAAGTTGGCTATGATTGTATTAAGCCGGAATTTTATCTGGCTGCCACAGCGTTGTTTTTCTTTTCATCCAGGAAGAGGTTTGTATCCAAAGGTGTTTGAGACGAAGGTTCTGGTAATCTTCAAAAGGCATGTCCAAATCATGAGGGATATTGGCAGTGGATGATAAAAGTACAGAGCAGGGACATACTCAGAGGGATTATCTTGGCTCCCGGGCCCCCTCTGAAATCTTAAATTTTCTCAAATTTCTTACCATTTTCTATTCAAATTGTAAAATTTAACTTTTTCAACGCGTAAATGCCTGGCACAGACGTCATAATTTTTTCCACGTCGTTTTGTTATAATTTTATCTGCCTCATACATCTATGGTCAAAAGAATTGAGGACTTGAATTTTAGTGTGCTTTACTAGTGAGATTGGCAGCCATAAGGAAGGATAAAGCAGACTTAAGATTCGTAAATTTGAATTTTTCTTGGAGTTTGGATCTTTTACTTTCACTCGAGCAGTTTGCGGAGCTGAGTAAAGACAAAAGATGTTGCTGCTGAGCAGATGTGTATTTCGCCCTGCATTCCCGTTACTATTTATGATTGACGTGTAGTATTTGAATTTATCAACCAATCCGACCCTATCTCAGCGAAAGAGATGGGTTCGATTCATCATTGGTCATATTCAAAAATTGAACTAATGCCAAATGAATATAAAATACTGACCTTTATGGCGTAGGAACGATGGGTCTATATTTCTAGAATTGCCTAGGATCAATAGCTTAGAAATTTGTTCTTTCTTACTTGTACGACTTTTGAAAAATGTGTCGATATTTACACGAAGAAATTAAAATAATACATCAAAAGAAAGAATCGACTTCATTCGTCACTTTGGCAATTGGTAGGATTTTGATTATAAAGAAGCGGTTATAATCCGTCATTTCGTGTGAGACGCAAGCTTAGTCTATAGTCGGTTTCGTGAGATTTCAAAAGTCACAAGGACCGTAACACAAACTTGATGTATGGCTTGATTACTTCTCTTGCTTTTCATTGGTCTTCGTCATTAGGTAATCTGTCTTTGCTTTGACGGAATATCTTTGAAGACTCGTGATTACATCAACCAAGCTCTATAATTGCGACCGCAAGCAAACTTTAATTCCGGACAGTGTTTCACATTGTTCGGAACTTCTGTTTTAGTAACATTTTACTGTAACATCAAATTGCAACGTCCTTTCTTCGCTAAATGGCTACTATTTTTGGATAGAAATTAGATAATCAAAAGTGATCTGCTGTCACAATGTTTGAGAAAATTGCACTCTAGCATACAGCCTGAAAATATAAAGCCAGGGGAATGTTACGTTAGTTCTCCATTCCAATACCCAGAGCCATTGTTGTGACCTGATAATTTCTTTTGAATTGATACTGTATCGTAAAAAAGTGGATCAAGAAGGGAGGGCAGACAAATGTATCCCCGTTGGAGCCCTGATTTATCTCTGAACGTACCAAATTGATTAGTTTACAAATCAAACACTACCTTCAGTAGTTCTAGGAGCAGATTATTATTCTATGGGTCATTTTATTTCTGAGTTAAGGATGTTTATAAAGAAAAAAAAGTTGAAAAAAATCTAGACAAAAAAGAATCTATAATTCTAATCCTTCGTCATATAAGGGTCCCAAGACTAGACTCTCTGTATCTCATTTCTTATATCAGACCATTTGGTCTCTCAGATAATTCAAGGAAACTGATATTTTCACTCGTTGATTAAATGCATAAAATTAGACATAGCAATGAATAGCCTATTGCAAAACACACCAAATAGCATATGTTTTTTTAATAGCAAATATTGGACAAGTTAATTAAAAATAATGTTCCGATATATATGATCAAAAGTAACTTGAATTTGACATGAAGCATGCAACCAGTATGAGCTAAACCCATTTAGAGCTTCTTGTGTTTTCAAAGTGTATGTCTTCCAATCTTGCTGTTTGTCACATCCCTCCTCCTGAACGGAGATATTAAAAATGCTACATTTTCGATTCTTGTGCCTTTGGGGTGATCTTCCCTACTTGGACAAAACAACATTTATTTTTAGAACCATAATACATCTCAGGGAGGTATATTTTATAGAAACTATCATAATTGGCTGCTGGTTAGTGGACTCGAAATTGAAGTATACGCATGAACAAAAAGGAATTTTTCTCATTGGAAAAACATTTGTGTGATTTTGATGCAATATAGAGGACAAAATGAATATTTATTTACATTAGTAATTTTTCCTCATGTAAAGTTGAAAATCGGTCCGATTATGAGGTTGTAATTTCTAAATTGTGCTGTACACGTAATGATGGAAAAACAAAAAAAGGCTAATTCTAGGTAATTTTTGCTATCTCTTCCTTTTAAAATTACTCTATTCCAGACCCAGTCATTTTAAAATCATTTATTTACTTATGATTGTAATAGGGGAAATAAGTTACTACCTAATTTCAAAATACGTCAGTGACTTTTGGACAAGCCAGTATGTGATATTTATCGATATTTATTTTTGTTTTGTTCTGGCCCTCTGCAGATGTGAAAAGGTTAAGAAATGCTGGTAGAATTATTCCTTTTGAGCCGTTTTGTATCTATGAATTTGCGTGTTAAGACTTAGCCTGGAGTTTAGATACTCCTTTGCACCTACATCTTTTTTCGTTGAAAGATGACTTTCTTGATACAGGTAACTTTTTAGAATCACTAATATATAAGGAGCAAACTCCAATTTCTGTAGCAATGCCAGATAAGATAAGATTTATTCTTCATTAAATACACATACAATGATGCATGTTATTATTCCCCCTATTAAAGGCTCATTGGCCTGTAAAGAAGGGGGAAGACAAATGAGTTACTTACTCAGAGATGAAAAACAAAAGAAAATTTAAAATGATCACTTACTCACAGACATAAGAGAAAAAGGAAAAGAAAAGAAAATATAGATAAAATAAAACTATAGGAAAAAATAGAATAAATAAACTAAATTAATTAAGTAGATTAAATAAACTAAAAAAATAATAATAAATAAATTATAATAATAAAAAAACAGATAAAACTAACTTCTACGAAGCCTAAGAATTTTTAACATTTTTTTTTAACAAACCAAGTGAGTGGCACCTTCGAGCCGATTCAGGCAACTTATTCCAAACAATATGACACGCCATTAAAGGATTAAAATCTGACCTTATGCAAGGAGTAAATGGAACTTGAACATGATTTGTCATATTGCGAAGATTATAATTATTATGATCAGAGGTGAAAGATAGCGGAACACTTAGGGGCTGGGGGAGGTCACCATGAAGCTGAGAGAAAGTAAAGCATGCGCATGAAAGAATGTATAGTGACTCAAGATCATGCAATGGGATAACTATTGAACGATTAGTTTCCTGAATGAGGTGTCTAGCTTTATTGTAAACCTTAACTAGACAGCACTACTTAAGTTTAGGATGAGCACTAAGATAGTAAGTAGAAATATCCCAAAGTCACTGTCATTTTCGTTCGTTGGTTTCATGCCTATCTTTGACTTTTCTTGCATTGATGGATGTCTTTTTAAATACCCACGAAGGTTTTTTTAAGAGCCATTTAAGAGCTATCTATCCGTGGAGCAGGTCCATGCTAACTCCATCTTAAGTCTGTTGTCTTTGAATGTTGCCAAAAGATCTCATATGTACTGGGTGTTAAGCACACCTACGTACAAAAGACAAAGTGGCATTTCAAAAGAAACATAGTGTAAAAATTCGATTAAAGTCAAAAGACGAACTCCTGAACTTCCCTCAATACTGATGCATTAGCTTTTGAATCTTTGGTGAAAAGTCTCAGGATAAGATATATTCAATTAATTTGTTGAAGGAGTGAATAATTGCTTGAGGTAAAATTGTTCCCATGCTCTGCGAAATTACACTGATATAATCACCAACTGATAATACGTATCATACAGTTTGGTCACGTAATTCTGCACCTTAGCACATAAGATTTATGCAAGGTTTTACCGAGAAAATTCTCAGATTTGAATACTATGAAATTACAGAGTAAGTGTTAAGATTGATATGGTATATACCGTTTTTGTGTATGAATTAGCGGAGACACAAATTCCCGACAATCAAACCACATAATCTCATAACTTTGCAGAATTGAAATTTTCTTGCCCGCAAAAATTATTCTCAATCGCATGAATAAAATCCATAAAGGAGCTTAGTGCGACAGTTGTTGAGCCATAGTTTGAAAGTTATTCCTTACAGACTGGTATTTTCATGGTTGACAAAATGAAGTGTAGTCAAGAATAAACCACCGTTACAAAAATAATAAACGGAATAATCACTTATTAAGATTTAAGGGTCTTTTTCAAATGTGAATGTTCTATCAAAACCACAACGGAGTTGAATAGTCATGTAGGTTTTTAGTGTCAACTCATTGCTTGTCTATAATAACAGAGAAACTTGCTTGCAAATGGCGAAATAGTTAACTGGGTAATGGCAGCAATGAGGCTGAAGTACGTCTTCAAAAACATTTTCAAGTTTTAAAATATTCCTCTCAATCCTTTCAAGTTTTGGGGTCATTTTGTCTTGCAAAAGTGTTTTTTTTTACTTTGGTTCCTTTATGCTTGTTTTGTATTTTCAAGTTTCCAAAATGCTTGCCAGTATTAATCATATCTTGTTTTCTCAAAAAATCGCGGTAGACTACTGGAAGTAAAGAGCGACAAACGCTAATAGTAACCAAAACTGTATAAACAGAAAATTATGATAATAATACGTACATCGAAAGAATCATATTTTTATCACAATTCCAAATATTTAATGAAAATTTAGTTAATATTTAATCCCAAGAGGGGAAGTGATTTTGATGTTAATTACTTAGTTCTTGAAGAAATTACACCATCCTCATCAATATTACACTATTACGCAAAGTTCAATTTATCAGAGAACCCCGCTGCAGTGGTTGCAAGCTCCCATCTACAAAAATGCGAAATTTTGTTGTTGTTTTTTTTCGAGAAAGATAGTCGTGGGTGTATTTTCTTATGCTACTTGTTCAAGGGGTGATATTTTCGAATTAGTACGAAAATAACGGAAAGAGGCTCATTCAAACAAATTGAAAGTTATAATAACTTTTTCTGTAACATAAGCTACCCCCCCCCCACTCAGCAAAGCTGGGTATTTCTCTCATTTTATGGCACTAGACACAGAGACACAAATCTGAGGGGTGTGAGATCCCTGTAAAAACTCTTGGTCAATACTCCTCTTTTAAAACGTAAGAATTATCACCCTAAAATATGGTTTCGATATTTTGTGTCCCCCTCCTGAAGAATATCTTAAGGGTGAACTTTTTCATTGATCATTTATTTTGAAGTATTGCTGCACGAATATTAGACTTCAATAAGAAAATTGTTTAAGGGTTTGAGGAGGGAGGGACTAGAAACCGCCTCCCACATTTACGATAACCCGACAGTCTATTCTAATTCCAAATATACAGAATTAATAGGTTTCAAGTTTACTCTTTGGAAACTATTAGCATATGAAAATTTGTAGGGTTTTAGAAAAGGGGGTTGAACAGCCCCAGCAAGGTGTGTGTTATTGGTGAAATTATGCGATAAAGCTCAACATAAACCCTAAAGCTAAGATCTACACAAATACAAAAGTTATAGTTATTCCAGAAAAGGGTGGTCCTGTATAATGTTTTCCCCCCAGGGGTGATTGTGTGGAATCAGTAGTCACAGATTGTCGAATACGAATTTATTTGGTTTAGTGCCATTTTTAAGTAACAAAAGAGATTGACACTGTCAAGCGCCAATATCTGGCGTTTTGTCACGGAATAACGCAATTTTGTCCCGAACAGGGTCGAACGCTATCGAATAAACTTCTGAGTGTTATTGAAAGGATATTTTATAGCACCTTCCAGTCTCAGACGCCATTCCGGAGCGAGGTATAATATTCGTTCCTGAACATATATGTGGTCCTTAAGAAATTAACCATTGTGACAAACCGCTTATCCAATAAAACTAATGGTAGCAAGAGGGTAGCTTAGTGACGCGCAATCTTATCTTATTAGGGTGGAAGTCAATCGATTCTTTTAAGGAAAAGTGGTTACCTAAGGCCCAAAAACATTTTAAAGCCAACATTTGGTATTTTTCATGGAGACTGCTTCACATGAGTTGAACGAAGCATTAGATTAATATTAGATTAATATTAGATTAAGATTAATATTTAACCACTGGCCTCTCTTCTTTTCGAAAAAACGATATGGACGACTAAAAAATGAAGCGTACAATGTGGGCGCAAACTGATGGCATTCCCTCTCTTATTACGGAAGCGATAATTTATTTAGAAAAATTCCGCTATATTTTGAAATCTTAATGCACTAAATGAACCCTTCGTCTCGAAGCATCATTATGCAAAAGTCAGTCTTTAATGTAAAGAATATGGGTTGAGATAAATGGTAGCTCCCTCATATTTAGGTTAACCCAGGAAATACTATTAAAAACGAAAATAAATTAAGAAAGAAGTTTTGTAAATGAAAGTAAAGAGTGAACTTAGACTTAAAACAAACGAAAAATATGCGGAATATGCCCCCCCCTCCATCCTTAGGTTTTTGCGATTAAGTTTGACCTCTTTTGCCTATACTTCAAGGACAATAACCAGTGTTTTTCACGATGTATCGAGAATGCAAGGGCATATTGGACATTAAAATAAAATCTTCAGTGGAAATGTTTTGATAAGTAATTAGTAAATAAAAAACTTGTAATTACACCCTAAAGCAGTATGAAACTATGAAGCATTGAACAAGGGCTTGATAGGGGGCTGGGGGTCATTCCCCTTATAGAAGGGATAGCTCCTGTTCGTTTCAAGTGTTATCGTCACTCTTTACTGTCATTTGATGCAACTTTTTTTCATTTAATAGATATTGATGACAAAATAAATCCTGCACGATTGTATATACAATCCAACTAAAAAGGTTCTATTAGATAATTCGGGGGCAGTCTATATTCCAAGATTTTTTCTATGGTGTCGATTTTTTTTTTTTGCATCATCGGAAGTGCATTTTATCTATTTCTGCACTTTAGACTTTTCTATTTTATTGGGAATCGTAGCTCTAGTTTCAACGACAAGTTAGAAAATACAACTGCAGTCGGAAGGTTCTCCAGAACAAAGCTTGTGCAGGGTAGGGGCGGAGACGACCTCTAGCCTGGTCTCCCTGAAATTCCTTTTCTTATAATTTCCTTTAATTTTAAGGAATACAACGGTCTTCAACTAGTTTGAAGGCTTCGAGCTACTCTTCAAAGCCTATATTACTAAGTAGTCTGGTATAGACTCATTCCTCTAATGAAACTGAGTGCCCTTTTGTTTGATTGCAGTCCCCTCCCTGAAATAAACGCTTGTTCTCATGCCTGAATCAGACAGTTTTTTTTGACAAAATCTGTAATTATAAGTTACTTTATTAGACTGTATCTTTTTAATTTTGGTATTACACGGTCTTGTCTAACTGAATTTATCTTCTTTTTTTTAGATCCACGCAGTTTATTCTTCAAAAATTCGGTTCTCTACACTTCTGCTTCGTAAATATTATTCAGTCCGAGGAGTAGTCTTGTAAATAGTTACAATTTCCTTCTTATTGGTGTACGATTACTTGTGAGAAAACGATGACTATAACAGTGATAAAAAGTAACAGTGAATTCTTTAGAGATCTCAAAATAGCATTTTTTTTGTGAGTAAAACTTTTCTGCTTTACGATTTTTTCTGAACACATGTGTTGCGAATAATTTGATTTTTTGCCTCAAATAAAGATGTAATGAATATAAATATCTATTTTGCCTATTTTAAAGAACGTAATGAGTATATTCTACCGGATGCATAACATACCCACCGAAGTTCCACCAGACTGGGCTAAGCTCTGCGAATTTAGATTATATTTCCAACGTTGATTTTTTCAAAGGTAAACCTTAGATAGAGCTATGCATGAAAACTGCAAAATAATTTCTTTTCAAATCTGGCAAATAATCTAGAATTTATTAGCTCAGTTGACAGAAATTGACTTTGTCTGGCTTAAGTTGCAATATGTCAGCATCCTCTGCTGCGCCATGCTGATTTCTGTCTTTACCACAAATAGTTGTTTCCTTCATCGTCCAACACTTTAATTGTCTTTTTTTCGCTGCCAAAATAAAAAATAGCAGCCAAAAGACACAAACAGCGCTTATGATACCCTGAGTGGCATGGGAAAAAGGTTCAGTAGTTACGACCGAAGACAAAATGTTAAAATGTTTAGTGTGCAAAATGAAAATGAAATCGTATACTTATTTGAGTCGACCCTCTATCTAAAAGTACAAGAAGTTTCTTTTGCTATTTTTTGTTTTTTTTTATGGGGAGGGGGGGGGGAGATGTTCAGTTTTCTTAGATTCAAATAACCATGAAACATTTTCTGCAAGACAAAAGATGTTTAAAAGTGGGATCTAGAGGAAATATGGGATCTTGTTAATAATTGTCCTTCTTCTTTCTTTGATTCTTTGAAAGCCAACATTCTACTTGACGACATGAGCGTCGAAGTGTATAAGTTTAGTTTAATTTCTGGGTACCGTACTGATTTAGTTAGCACTGGGTAACTTGTTATATGCGAAAGAAACGGAGGGACAAAGGCAAACCTGCGTGCCTGTGACGTAGTTGGAAGGGGGAGGTAGAAAATAATCTTAAATTTCCCTTGAACAAAACCCCCTTGAAACAAGCAAAGCAAAGTAATATTTGAGGATTGTACAAAACAAAGAAAAAATAATAAATTTCTAGCATACCTGCAAAGAGTAGTAAATGGGAGTATTTACAAATAAGTGGTCCAAATGACCCCCCCTTCTCATGCAAATATATTAAAAAAATAAGCAAAAGGTGTACAAAAATTCGGACATTTGGAACACCTCTGAAACTCAGCCTACTTTTTGAAACTCAACACCCCTTGAAAAGTTTGTGGTACCTCTCCTCTTTTAGTCTTCGCTGTTTAAGTGTATAGTAGTGTATGTTATATGTACTAATAAAATCTAAATATACAAATAGAAAAATTTGAACTATACATATAAATATGAATAACATGAAGTTATACCTCAGAGTCGGTGCACTAGTGTCGACTTTGTAAAGAACGAAGTACTTCCCATGCATATTTTAAATAAACGCATTCCGAGACAACAGTGGCTATACATAACATAGGGCACAAAATGGCTAACGAAAAAAGATCAATTAGTCGTCTTATAATAATCAACTAAGTAGACAGGCTGCATAGAATGTCTGCTGTAGACAGGCCAAAAAAAGTGAAGCATCTGTGTACGACAATTGGCACGGGATAAGCCTACTGTCTATACCCGGGACGCTATTTTCACACATTATTCTCCAACATATTCAATTGAAACTGGATGACAAACTCAGAGCAACATGGCTTCAGACCTAGCCGCTCCTGCGTATACCTTACATTCACATTTCGAGTACTCATTGAAGAATCCTGTGAATGACGATCTAAACTTTACATGAAGTCTATCGAATTGAGAAAACATTTGACTCTCCACAGAGAAAGCCTTTGGAAGATACTTTCTTATTATGGTATTCCATCAAATAATCTCAGCTTTGTATATGAACACTGAGACTTGTGTCCTTACGTGTGTAGGCCTAACACAATACTTCAGAATACTCTCAGGAGTTAAGCAAGGCTGCGTCTAATCGCCGTTGACGTTCACCGTAGTAATCAGCTATATATTGTGAAACACAAACCGCTTAAGGTATCAGCCTGATTGGGGAAAAAAAAATATATATGTGACCTTGACTTTATCCTTAACATTACTATCGTCAAGAATTGGAAGGGACGCCTACAACAACTCCTTGATGAAATCAACAGAGTGGTGAAACGCGTTAAACTCAAAACCAATGCGAGTAAAAAAAAAAAAAAAAATGGTAGGCTTCTGTTTTACAAAACGGTAAGCGCGCGAAAAGTGAAGTTTCGCTAACGCTAATGAAATAAAATAAAATAGGATGAAAATATAATAGTTCAGAAACAAATTTGGGCTATATATTTGCACATAGGAAGGGGGGGGGGTTAAAGCATAGCATATATTAAATACATAACCTAACCTAACCCAATCAACCCAACTTAGGTACCTTTTAGTCCCCCTAAACCCCACAAAACTAAAGTTTGAATATAGTTCCCGGAATGAGAAACCCTTTTGTAATGCCTACCTTTATACAGCGTCTCATATAAGTACTGGGTTTTATCCTGTCTGATTTTCAATACAATTGTCGCGCGCTTACCGCTTTGTAAAACGGTATAAAAAAATTCATGGTGACACCGAACCACAGTTCATATAATTATCTATAAACTGATAATTCTATAAACTGTGCACCGAACTCACCGCTTCGGATCAAGTGCGGTAGTGAGGAGTTGGAGTAAAGGGTCAAATTCAAATACCTGGGAAGTATAACTGAAAACATTGGTTCGTTGCAGAAAGAAGTAGTGTCCGTACGGGTAATGCAATTGGAGCTTTCAACAGGATGAAGAGAATCTTGGGATCGAATGTCTTTTCACTTCGTGTCAAACTAAGACACTTCGATAGCAATGTTCATCGATTCTGATGTACGCAGCCGAATAATGACGTGTTGTTGGAGAGCAAGACAGTCGGATCCTGGCCTTTGAAAATGCTTGTCTCTGAAGAATCCTGAATATACACTGGAAAGATTGAGTCTCAAATTTTGAGATTTCAAAAGTGAAAGAAATATTATCCGGCAACATGGAGGGCAATATCTAGGCCATGTCATGAGAATGCGGGAGACATTAGAACTTCCAAGGTGATATACCAGTGGCAACCTGCAGGATCGAGAAGGAGAGGTCGTCTCAAGAGCCCCCTATGCCGCCACGTACTAGTCAGATCTCCGCTCTCTCAACACGTTCCTGTAGCCCGAATAAGAAGATGTGCTGGTGGCAGCATGCTATTGCGAAGACTAGGGACTTTCTGTCAATATCCTAGCGCCTCTGTAGGCACAGGGGGATCTAAGCTCTGAGGTAAGACAGGCTGCATTAATCGCTAGGACAAGAATTCATGCCCAATCTAATTCTTGAATGGCCTTTCATTTGTAGCTTGTTTTGCTTCAGTCATTTTTTCCTTCGGTATAGTTTGCTTCAAAGGATTTTTTTTCACAGAGGGCGGCCTAATAAAAGTCTTCGCCAGAAAAACTGCTTTATCTTTTCGTTTTTTCAATTAAAAAAACTTTCCGAAAAAGAAGTTTTTCAAAAAAAAGTAAAGATTCATATTAAAATTAGACGAGCAGAAATGAAGTCCTATAATAATTCAAACTTGAAATGACCAGTAAGCATTATCAAAAGAAGTTCAAAATGAAGAGAACTTAAAGTAGATAATCATAATGATGACAATTAAGATAAAGATGACAGAAACTAATACAGAAATCTCAAGAATAGTTTATGGCTTTAAGTTGAAACTTCAAAGAATATTGAGGGTGTGTTGAACTTAATTAAAAGACACTGTGTTCATCCTGGTTATCAAAACGACATATCTGCAGTATCTCAGGAACAAATAATAGCCTTTAGTTAGAACTTTCAGGGAATGATGAGGATAATTTTGACACAAGAATAAGACACTATTTGCATCCAGGTTGTGAAAAATACATATGTAAAATATCCCAAAATGGCTTGAATATCAAGTTTGAACTCCCAAAGAATTTTAAGAGCGACGTTGAAAACAAAAAGACATTATGTTCAGCCTGGTTGCCAGAATGATATTATTTCCACACCACAAGTAGAAACACGGTCAGGTTGAAGTCACAAATGAAAGGGTTTAGAGGGTCAGAAATGAAGAGGGCTGAGTGATGTCTCTGGTATCTGGTATATACTCATTCTTTTATTCCGTTTCCATTCACTTGCAATATCTGGAATTGCAATATCTAGAATTTGCAACATTCATTTGCAACATCTTAGTTCAAGAATCATGCAAAGCATCGATATTAAATTGAACGAGATTCATATAATAATTATAGTGAATACAATCAAAGCCAATGCTCAGATTACCTTATGCGACTTAAGCATTTTGATTAGATTCAGATTTAATTCTTAAACCCAAAACCTAAAAAAACAGGAAAATTTGTCATATTAACCAATAATAAAACTTGAGCAATCAAAAACGAACATAAACTAATTTAAAAACAAATTCTGAAAAAGAAGTCATTCAGGAATATGGTTATATAATACTTAAAACTTAAAATGACTAGAAAGTACTATCAAATGAAACCCAAAACGAACAGAAATTACGATTAAAATCCTATCAAAAATAGAAGTAAAAGATAGTGATGTAGATGAATAATAAAGTCCTAAAACGAGTAAAAGTTAAATTGGATTTAAATTGGAATTTGGCTACTTCGCCCCCTCCTTTAACCTTAAAAGTTCTAAAGTCAACCGTGCTATTTGCTTTATTCTGAAAACAAAACATTTATAAACATTTTTTTATATTTATAGCATCAAGAAAAAAACTTCAGTTGAATAAAATCTTGAATTGCTGTCACTTGCTGGAATTAACATTATTATATAGCAAACATTCAATTTATTATCGTTAGTTCTTTCCAGTTATCTTGATTATTATAGTGATTGATTTTTATTTGTCGTCAAAGTTTTGAAAAATTAGAGCACATTGTTCAAAATACATATAGTTTTCAATAAAACACATAAGAAGCAATTAGGCTGTAGAACCTTTACGGTTAGGAGAGGAGAAGAAGGGCAGTAGCAAAACAGCTGTTTATAGTAATTTTTGTTCGGTTTAAGTTTCACTTCAGCGCTTAATTTAATTTTTACTCGTTTTAGCATATCTTAATTACCAAGTGTATTTTAAGTTTTGACTTGGGAAGATCAAGGGGAGTTTATCAAAGACAAAAAATGTTCAAAGAAAATTGGGGTTGTACTGATTCTTAGCGCGAAACATTCTTTTTTTTATGTTGATCTTCTTAAAATTTCAGGCCGTGAAAACACCTTAACAAAAGTTTAATAACCAAGGGAATCTCAAGCAGAAAAAAACTTTGGTGCCTTTATTTTTGACATCCTCCTTTTATTTTTTAAACTATAGAACAGAGCTATTTTAATAAATGAGCGCAGAATGCATTTATTTTAAATAAACAAAAGGTTAAAACAAAAATGCAACCTAATAAGACCTCTTTCATTGAACAATAAAAAACAATGTCTATTAAAACCGACCAGAAATTAATTATAAAACCGTTTCCAAAAAAATGGCATCCAAAGAAAAGTAAAGAGCGATCAAAGACGAGCAGAAATAAAAACAAATAATAATTCAAACTAAAAACGTACAGAAACACTATCAATGAATAAATAAAACTCAAAACGAACAAAAATCATAGGCAGCGCATTAGCGCTGCCTAAGTAAAGAACGACGTTGGCAAAATGTATCATTTATTTATTTTCTGGTTCTGGCCAAGGCACTTCGTATCAAAGGAGTTGTCGTAAAAACTTCAAAAAAGATTAATTCAATTGGAAATTGGAATGACTAGTGTCCTTTTTAATAGTCGGAAGTGATTGGAAGGCAACTAACACTCCTTCCACGCCCACAATTTTCCCAAACACATCCAATCAAAATTTTGAGATAGCCATTTTGTTCAGCGTAGTTGATTACTAGATAGAAATTATGTTTTTGAGGAGGACACTCCCCCCAAAGCCCTCAGGGCAAGATTTGTAAGTTGTGCCCTGGGGGCATAATTTAAAAGCAGGTTTTTATTGAAAGCTTTGTCGTAGAAGCTTGAAAAAGGGATCATTCGATTGGAAATTCAAAGGGCTAGTGTCCTTTTCAGTAGTCAAAAGTGATTGGAGGGCAACTAACCCCCTCTCACGCCCACCATTTCCCCAAACACATCCAATCAAAATTCTGAGATATCCATTTTTTCAACGTAGTTGAAAGCTCTGGAAATTAGTTCTTTGAGGATGATAACCCCCTCAGAGCCCTCAGGGCAAGGGTTGCAAGTTATGCCCTGGGGGCAAATAAGGTCTTTATAGATAGCGATGTTGTAGAAACTTAAAAAACGGCTCATTCGACTGGAAATTGAAAGGGCTAGTGCCCTTTTTAATAGTTGAAAGTGATTAAAGGGCAACTAACCCCCCTCTCACGCCCACCATTTCCCCAAACACATCCAATCAAAATTCTGAGATATCCATTTTTTCAACGTAGTTGAAAGCTCTGGAAATTAGTTCTTTGAGGATGATTAATTAAAAAAAAACTTTCCGAAAAATAAGTTTTTCAAAGAAAAGTAAAGGCCATTTTAAACTTAAGCTCAGCAGATACAAACGACCATAAATTAGGATTAAAGAATAAATGAAACCCGAAACGAGCAGAAATTAAATAGACAATCATAGCAAAAACATACAACAAGTAATAATATAAACGAATTTATAGATCTTAAAGCGAGTAATGCTTAGATTGAACATGAAAATCAAGCTTAAAACGAAAAAAAATGTTTTCCTATTGAAGTATAAATGAAACTTAAAACGAACAGAAATTAAATAAACAATCAATGCAAACAAAAATTCAATAGATATTAATGTAAATTAATAAATAAATCTTAAAACGAGTGAAACTTAAACTGAATATGCAAATGAAGCTTGAAACGAACAAAAATCACCACAAACAAGAGTTTGGGTATGACCTCCTTCTCTCACTGTAAAAGTCTAAAACCTACTGCGTCATTGGCGCTTTACTGAAAACTATGTGTGTCTTGAACAGTCTTGGAAAGTATAAACAACATCAAATTGAATATTCGATGTATAATGATATTAATTGTTGAAATATCCATCAGTTCAAGAATTTATTTCACTGTAATTGTATTTTTATTTTCAATGCTGTAAGAACTGGAAAAGAAAATATTTGTAATATAATTCGTTTTCAGTTAAGCGCCAGTGATGCAGTAGGCTTTTGGTTTTATTTACAGTTAGGAAAGGAGGCAGTATCCAATCACTTGTTTGTAAGGAAACTATATTCGTCTTTAACAACATCTAAAAGAGCTAATAAATTAAAACTGAATATCTGATGCATAATGATGTTAATTGCTGAAAGCTCATCAGTTAAAAACGTTACTATAATTTTAATGTTTATTTTCAATATTAAGTACAAAAGAAAATATTTGTCATAAAATGGACATATATTTTGTGGATTTTGTTCGTTTTTGATTGCAAAAAATTTCTAAGTTTTTAAAAATTCCTTGTTTCAAAATCAAACTTAAAAAAAAATAATCAAATATTCATCAAAGTATGAAAACTGATATCAAAGTAACAATATCAAAGTGAAAAAATGGGTTTGTGCCAACCTCGGACTTTTTATTATCTGATGTTTGAACTATTTTTAACAAAATTGCCATCTCAAAATTTTTATCGGACGGGTTTGGGGAAAAAGGGCGTGGGGGGACTAGATTAAGCTTCGGTCTCTTTTGACTCTTTAAAAGTGAACTAGAACTTTCTGTTTTCAATCAAATGAGCCCTCTCTGAAGTTATACGAGTATCCCTTCTGTAGGAACCATATATATCCCCAGAGCATAACTTACAACGCCTGTCCCTGGGCCCTGGGGGGTTGTGTCGACCCTGAATTTTTAACATCTGATGGTTGAACTATTTTTAACAAAATGGTCACATGAAATTTTTATCGGATGGGTTTGTCCGTCCGATACACACAAAGGCCTGGAAGGCGGGAGGGGCTAGTTGCCCTCCGATCTTTTGTCACTCTGAGAAAATGAACTACAACTTTTAATTTCCATTCAAATGAACCCTCTCTGAAGTTTATACGAGCATACCTTCCATAAGGACCATATATGCCCTCAGAGCAGTCCTTACAACGCCTGCCCCGGCCTTGGAGGGGGGGTTCGTCGGCACAGGAGTTTTCCTTATCTGACCTTTGAACTATTTTTAAGGAAATGACCATACGAAAAGGAGTTTTTGTTATATGATCTTTGAACTATTTTTAACAAAATGGCTACCTCAATTCGGGGGGGGGCAGTTGCCCTCTGATCACTTTTGACTCTTAAAAAGGCACTAGAACTCTTGACTTCCAATTGAATGAGCCCTGTTTGAAGTTTATACGACGAGCCCTTCTATTTGAAGTGCCTATGGGAAAAATAAATGGAGTGTCGTGGGGGGGGGGAGGCTAGCTGCCTTCCAATCACTTTTACCTCTTAAAAAGTGAATTAAAACTTTCAATTTTCAATCAAATGAGCCCTCTAGGAAGTTTATACGAGCATCCCTTCCATAAAAACCATATATGCCCCCAGGGCATAAATTAAAACGCCTACCCCCGGGCTTTGGGGGCTTTGTCGAGTTTTTTGTTATCAGAGCTTTGAACTATTTTAAACAAAGTGTCTATCTCAAATTTTTTATCTGATGCATTTAGGGCGTGGAGGAGGGGGGGGGGGGCTAGTTGCCCTCCGATCTCTTTTTACTCTTAAAAAGTGAACAAGAACTTTCAATTTCCAAAAAAATGAGCCCTCTCCGACGTTTTTTACGAGTATCCCTTTCGTAAGAACTATATATGCCCCTAGAGCATTACTCATAACGCCTGCCTCCGGGCCCTGGCGAGTTCCGTCGATACAGGAATTTTTCTTATCTGACCTTTGAACCATTTTCAATGAAATGGGTATTATAAAAATTTTATCGGATGGGCTTGGGGAAAAAAGGGTTTGGGGGGGGGGATGGATGCCCTCAGATATCTTTTGACTCTTAAAAATTGAACTAGAACTTTCAATTTCCAAACAAATGTGCCCCCTCTGAAGTTTATATGAGCATCCCTTTCATAAGAACCATATACGCTTTCAAGACAACACTTACAACGCCTATCCCCTAGGCTCTGGGGGGTGTTTTGTTATCTAATTTTTGAACAATTTCCGAAACTCTAGCAATCTCAAAATTTGTAGCGGACGGGTTTGGGGAAAAAAGAGCGTGGGGGGGGGGCTAGTTTAACTCTCTTGACTCTTAAAAAGTGAACTAGAACTTTCAATTTCCATTCAAATGAGCCCTCTATAAAGTTTATACGAGTATCCCTTTCATAAGAACCATACATGCCCTTAGGGCATAACTTAGAACTCCTTCCCCTGCGCCCTGGGGGGGGGGGGTTCTATTGACACCGGATTTTTTCTTATCTAACCTTTGAACTGTTTTTTTTTTAAATATCTATCTCAAAATTTTCATCAGATGGGATTTGAAGAAGTAGGCATGGGGGGGGGGCTAGCTGCCCTCTGATCTCGTTTGGCTATTAAAAAAGTGAGCTCAAGCTTTCAATATCCAATCAAATGAGCCCTCTCTGAAGTTTATAGGAGTATCCCTTTCATACGAACAATATACGCCCCAGGGCATATCTTACAACGCCTGCCCCTGGGCCCTGGGGGTTGTGACGGCACCTGAGTTTTTGTTATCTGACTTTTGATCAATTTTTAACTTCATGGCTATCTCAAAATTTTGTATTGGATGCATTTGGGGAAAAGAGGCGTGGGGGAGGCTAGCTGCCCTCCAATCTCTTTTGAATCTAAAACTGAACTAGAACTTTCAATTTCCAATCAAATGAGCCATCTCTGAATTTTTTACGAGAATCCCTTCAATAAGAACCATATACTCCCACAAAGCATAACTTAAAACACCGGCTCTCGGGCCCCGGGGGGGCTGTGTTGACCGCTGAGTTTTTGTTATATGGTCTTTGAACTATTTTTAAAAAAAGCTATCTCAAGGTTCTTATCGGATGGGTTTGAGGAAAAAAGGGCGTGAAGGGGGGGGGGGGCTAGGTGCCCTACAATCTCTTTTGAATCTTAAAAAGTGAGCTAGAACTTTCAATTCTCAATCAAATGATCCCTCTTTGAAGTTAGTCCGAGCATCCCTTCCATAAGACCCATATATTCCCCCAGGGCATAACTTACAACGCCTGCCCCCGGGCCCTGGTGGGTTGTGTCGACACCGGAATTTTTGTTATATGATATTTGAACTATTTTTAATAAAATAGCTATCTTAAAATTTTTATGGGATGCATTTGGAAAAAAAGGGTTGGGGGGGGGGCTGGTTACCCTCCATTATCTTTTGACACTTAAAAAGTGAACTAGAACTTTCCATTTCCAATCAAATGAGCCCTCTCTGAAGTTTATACGAGCATTCCTTCCATAAGAACCATATGTGCCCCCAGAGCGTAACTTATAACCCTTGCCCCTGAAGACTGTGGGGGGAATGTCCTACTCAAACATATAATTTCCAGAACTTTCAACTACGTTGATCAAAATGGCTATATCAAAATTTTGATTGGATGTGTTTGGGGAAATGGTGGGCGTTGAAGGGGTGTCAGTTGCCGTAGAATCACTTCCAACTATTAAAAAGGGAAAAGGCCATTTAAATTTCCAACCGAATGAGCCCTTTCTGAAGTTTCTACGACAACGTTGTCTATACCAAACCTTATATGCCCCCAGGTCATAACTTAAAACCCTTGCCCTGAGGGCTGGGGGGAGTATCCTCCTCAAAAACACATTTTCTATATGAAAATCAACTTTGCTGAAAAAAATGGCTATCTCAAAATTTTGATTGGATGTGTTTGAGGGAGTGATGGGCGTGGGGGTGGGGGGCTAGTTGCCCTCCAATCACTTTCGACTATTAACAAGGGCAATAGTCCTTTGAATTTCCAATCGAATGAGCCTGTTTTGAAGTTTCTACGACAAAGCCTTCTATAAAAACCTTATATGCCACCAGGGCATAACTTAAAACCCTTGCCCTGAGGGTTGTGGGGGAGTGTCCTCCTCAAAAATATATTTTCTATGGGCAAATCTACTACTCTGCACCAAATGACTATCTCAAAATTTTGATTGGATGTGTTTGGGAGAATAATGGCACGGGGGGGGGCTAGTTCCCCTCCCATCACTTTCGACTATTAAAAAGTGCACTAGAACTCTCAATTTCCAATCGAATGAGCCCCCTTTGAAGTTTCTACGACGACCCCTTCTATATTAAGTGCCTCGGGGAAAAATAACAATAATAATAATAATGTTAAAACATTGGAGCCGTATGGCCTTTACTATAGGCAACGCTATATCGTTGCCTCTGATAACATTCTCACAGCCCTCAGTGTAAGGGTTGTAAGTTATGCCCTGGGGGCATATAAGGTTTTTACAGAGAGAGTTGTCGTAGAAACTTCAAAAAGGGCTCATTCGATTGGAAATTGAAAGGGCTAGTGCCCTTTTTAATAGTCGAAAATGATAGGAGGATAACTAACCTCGCTCTCACGCCCACCATTTCCCCAAACACATCCAATCAAAACTTTGAGATAGCCATTTTGTTCAACGTAGTTTAAAGTTCTGGAAATCATATCTTTGAGAATGACAAACCCCCCACACCCCTCAGGGCAAGGGTTGTAAGTTATGCACTGGGGCCATAAAAGGTTTTAATAGATAGCTTTGTCGTAGAAACCTCAAAAAGGGGTGACTCAATTAGAAATTGAAAGGGCTAGTGCCCTTTTTAAAAAGTCAAAACAGATTGGAGGGCAACTAACGCCCCTCTCACACCCAACATTTCCCCAAACACATCCAATCAAAATTTTGAGATAGCCATTTTTTTTCAACGTAGTTGAAAGTTTAAGAAATTAGGTCTTTGAAGATGACAACCCCCCCCCTCTACAGCCCTCAGGGTAAGGGTTGTAAGATATGCCCTGGGGGTATATAAGGTTTTTATAAAAAGCGTTGTTGTAGAAACTTCCAAAAGGGCTCATTCGATTGGAAATTCAAAGGGCTAGTACACTTTTTAAGTCAAAAATGATTGAAGGGCAACTAACCCCCATTTGATACCCACTATTTACCCAGACACATTCAATCAACATTTTGAGATGGCCATTTTGTTTAACGTAGTTTAAAGTTCTGGAAATTAGGTCTTTGAGGATGACACAACCCCACAACCCTCGGGGCAAGGGTTGTAAGTTATGCCCTGGGGGCATATAAGGTTTCTATTATAAGGTTTAATATGTGTATGCTACCACTGCTATTACAATTACCACCAGTCCTTGGCGTCGCACCTATAAGAGAATACCGGCGTCGCACCTATAAGACAATACTGACGCAACCAATATTCACCAGAAACACTTTTTTTTTATCAGTCTTCCTCAAATCCGATTTTATTTACAAGATATTCTACCTATTCATGAGGTAGAAACTTTGCGAGTCGCTGGCTGGACGCTGGTCTCCTTCGTTATTCATCAAGAGAAGTAGAAATCTGGTAAAAACGAAATCGCTATGGCATTTCAGAACCCTTGCAGAATAGTTGAAATATCTAAGAGCTATGTATTCCTAACAGAATTAATAATCAAAATTAGTAGTATTTTTATTCGTCGAGTGGGCCAAATAACCCCCTCAAGCCTATCATTTCCCCAAACACTTCCAATCAAAATTTTGATATTGCCATTTTGTTCAACCTATCAGAAAGTTCTGGAAATTACGTCTTTGAGGATAACAGATTCTCCCAGCCCTCAGGGCAAGGGTTGTAAGTTATACCCTGGGGACGTATAGGGTTTTTATAGAAAGTGTGGTCATGTAAACTTCGGAAGAGGCTCCTTGGATTTGTAATCAGATGCTGTAGTGCAGTTTTTAACAGTCAGAGTGATCAGAGCGCAGTTACCCCCTCCCCTTACACACAAGTCGTATTTTCCCGAAATGCTTCTAATAGAAATTTTGAGATAGCCATTCGTTTCAAAATAGTCTAAATATCATGTAAAGAAGGCTTCTGGGGTTGAAACAAACCCCAGAGATTAGGGGTAAGGGTTGTAAATTATGCCCAGGGGCTGTTTAAGGTTTTTATGGAAGGGATGGTTGTTTAACTTCAGAAGAGGTTCAGTCTTTCTCCTGAAAAAGACTATGACAATATAAAACGAACAGAAATTAATCAAAAACTTTTTGCACAAAATAAGTTTTTTAAAAAAAGTAAAGAACTCCACTAAACCAAAAATGAACAAAAATAGAATACAATAATCTGCCGAGCATACAACTACCACAAATCAGTATTAATAAATAAATAAAACCCACAAAAAAACAGAAATTAAAATAAGTCAAACTCAAACGAGCAGAAATTAATCTGAGTAGGGCTCTAAGCCCTATACTTTCTTAAAGCCAGAATATTATTTGTACTTTACTGAAAAAAATTCAATTGAATTTACTTCAAATAGTTCGGTGTAACAAAATGTTAGTAAAGAGCAATCCGTGTCCGAAAACATTTAGCACTCTTAGGTAATTGTTCAGGTATCCATTGTGCAAAATGTCTCACTTCATCTTCTGGTTGATGATATGTGCCTTCAAATCTGGGGTAGTTAAGTTGTTCTAAATTAAAAAGTGGAATATTAGGTTCACACTTGTCAATTAGAATCTTGTCTGTAGGTGAATTACCCTTCACGTATAATACCTTAACCCTAGAAGGTAACATATTTCCCTCACGTCTTCCAGATCAACCTTCAGTTCTATAGCACTTTCATTATATAGCTTAATCACTTGTTCGTAAAACCCATTTAGGCTCATGTGATGTAATGTAGGTCTCCATAATCTTATATCATGTTCACACATATTTTATTTTATATCCAAATGGTAGTAGTCAATTTCCTTACGATATTCATCTAGCAGCATGAATGCAGCTTCAAAAATAATGCCACAAGATGAATGTTTTAGTCCAATAAATTCTGTATCTAATAGACCAATCCTATTGCAGTTTTGATATCCCACATTAGGGAATGAAACAAAAATAAGTAAAAAAAATGATTTAATTAGCTCACCATAATCTTCTCTATCGTGTTCATAAACATATTTTATTTTTATGTCCCATGGTAGCAGTCCACAATTTCCTTTCGATAATCAGTTAATATAAAAATATGAATAATGCTTAAATTTCAAAAGCGACCTTAATACGTTACGTGGTTACCCCACACCGAGAAGCTTTACTTTACGTTGTTTTTTATACCCTCCAAGTCCTCTCATGGTTCCCTATTGTATTTTATTTTACTATCATTTTTGTTCTTAATAAGCCGGATGCTCCCCCACCATCGCCTCCCCTCGCAATTACACTATAATTTTTGTGACCTATTGTTCGTCACATTATTATAAATGGTTTAGACATCAGATGGTCTCGTATGTAATGCTCGATTTAAAGGACACGAATTGACTCTTTACGAACCTTTTATTACACCGAACTATTTGAACATAAAACAATTAAAACCTATTTCTATTTCTTATCAATCAATTTCTCATGACTCCATCTTTTAACCATTGTTAAACAATGGCTGAAAAAAACCGCACACTTACCGGTATTAAATTATTAAGAAAGGTTTATTTTTTATTGAAAACACCTTTTTCGTTATATATTTTTGTGTCTATTTTTGCATCCATTATTAATAAATGATTTGGACATCAGTTAGTCTAGTATGTAATAAGTCAATTGAAGGCACGCGGATTGTGTTGTACAACATTTTTTTAGACAAAACTATTTGACATAAAAAAATAAATAAGTAAAACCTAGTTCTTATTTTGTATCGATCAATTTCTAAGACTCCATCCTTATTCATTTTTAAACAATGCTGAGAAAAACACCATTGTTTATCTGTATTAAAGTTCGTAAGAAGGTTATTTTTATTGAACATATACCCTTTTTGTTATAATTTCTGTGTCTTATAATTCGTCCATTATTATTATGATTTGGACAGTGGCCTCGTATGAATAGTAATTTGAAGTACATAGCTTGTTCTTTACTAGCATCTAATACACTCGAACTAGTTTGAACATAAAAAAAATAAATAAATAAAACCTATTTTTTATACTGTACTCGCCAATTTCTCGGGCTCCATCTATAATCGTTCTTAAACAGTGCTGAAGAAAAACCCACTGTTTATCGGTATTAAACAATCACGAGGTTATTTTTATTGAAATACAGCCTTTTCGTTATAAACTTTTGTGTCTATTGTTCTTCCATTATTAGATATGTTTGCACATCAATAGTCTCGTATGTAATATACAATTTGAAGGACATGGTTTGCTCTTTTAACTAGCGCTTTGTCACCCAACTTTTTGAACGAAAGAAATAAATAAATAAATAATAAAAACCTATTTTCTATTTATGTATCAATCAATGTCCTCAGACTCCATCTTTATCATTCTAACATTCTTAGAAATACAAACCACTGTTTTATCGGTATGAAATTATTAAGAAGGTTATTTTTATTGAAATATCTTTCGGTTTATGATTTTTTTGTGTCTATAGTTCTCCATTATTATAAATATTTGGCATGGTCTCGTTGTAATAGGCCGTTTGAAGGACATTGGATTGCTTTTTACTGACATTTTTGCACCGAACAATTTGGCAAGAAAAGTAAACTATTTCCGTTTTCTTCTGCATTGATCAATTTCCTCCGACTCCATCTTTAATCATTGTTGAAGCAATGATGAATAAAAAAGAAGCCCTCTGTTTAATCGGTAATTAAATTATTAAGAAGTTTATTTTTATCGAAATACCCGTTAAAACATTTTACAGTCTTATCCATTACAAGATGTCAGACCTCTAAATTAATGATCTCTAAACCCATTTGTGGCGGATGATTTGTTTAGAATAACTGTATTTTAGTTAAAATAATTTTTTTAGCAGGTCTTTAATAGTCCAATGCGGCCAAACAGTTTTAAAGTCATTGTCTTCGCACGGTCTAATGCATATGAGGTTACCAGTTCTATTCAAAGACTGGGGGGGAAATATTTGGCACTTGACTGTATTTACATTCTAAAGATTAATAGGATGCACTGTTGATAATAACAAATCTTATTGCGCTCAGTTTAAAGAAGTTGGGTAATGCCACAAGACGCGACGATGTTTGAACATTTGCCTGTTTTTTTAAATTCTAAGATTATGCGAAACACAGTTTTTTTGATATAACGATCTGCTGTCAAGTTAAACAGTAATATGCCATTATAGATACTAATCGTATGTAACCTAAAAGAATTCGGTTGAAATATAATTAAACTTCTCATTATTTATTTTTTTTCCATTAAATTATCGTGGGTTTTTTTCTGCGTGCTTTTGTAAGCGGTTTTTTTAACATTTTATCTATTTCAATTCTATCCCAAATAATAAGAAATTCTGATTATCCTCGATCTAGTTTTATCTGAATAGTCATATCCTTAATTAAAAACAATTATTGAACTGGTGCAAGAATACGTGTTACTGCCAAATTATTCATCTGTATCTGTCATTGAATTCTAACGCCTTCTCTCTCTAGAAGTAGGTCAAATTCCTTCTCTATGTTTCTGGCATTGGTCACTATCTCCCAAATATGCCTCCCTTCTGTATTGTAAACCCCTCTCCACTACTCGAGCTAAACCGAAAAACTAAACAAAGAACTGGTTTTTTTCTCCGAGTTTTTACACAACGTACACTTGAGTGACTTGCCCATAATACAAAAGTACCAAACTTCTTTCCCTACGAAAAAGAAACTCAAGATAATTCTCAATTTTTCGAAAGCCTTCTTTATCCACGGGAGGGGGAGTTGATTTACCGGGAGTAAAGTATTTTCACCGTTTGAAGTAAAATATTCTTTTCTAGGTATAGCAGTGCAACAAACAAATTGTACAAAAAATTAGTTGTAAACAATTGTACATTTTCCAATATATGTCTAGTCACTTGTCTTTGGTCTTGTCCTACCGCTAAGGCTGAAAAAAACTAACGAGAACCGGTTTGTTCTCGAGTTTTTAGCACAGCCGTAAAACCTGAGTGAGTTACCCATAATACAAAAGTAGTACCCCCATAAGCACCGCAAGCGCAGCCCTAAGTAGAAAGCTATCATGAGCTCCGAACGGGGCCACCAAATATGGCATAGAGTCCCTAGGGGGATATGGTTTTCTCACTGAAAGAAAAAACAGGAATTTGTTCCCTCACTTAAAAAAACAGGAATTTTCTCACTTTTGTTGGATGTTTCTTGGACGGTTATGAGTGTTAGTCAATTTATTTGATGTTTTTCATGGATGTCAACATCAATTTATGTCTGTTTTATGGTTTTTGTCAGTTAGAAGAAAAACAGGATTGTTCTTCCACTTTGTTGGATGTGTCCTGGTTTTGAGGTCTAACGGGGACAGGATCAATGCCTCAATTCCCCTTTCGTGAATCATAATTCCCCTTAAAACAACAAATTAATTCTCCTTTCTGATCAAATCAATCAACCATGGACATCAATCTGTCAGACATTAAAAAAACTTCACCCAGGAAACAATTCCCTTGGCATCACCTGTCGATATTAATAAACTTTTGCCCTGGAAACAATTCTGGTGGAACTCCAAAAGATATTAATAACTGCCCCGAAAACATTCTCCAAGAAACTCCGTACCGAATGTTTTTGATCTATTAGAGAGAAGAGATGCGCGGGAAGGGTTTCCCAGTAAATTTTCAAATGTGAAAGCGCAGGGATGCAAAAACAAAAGGAAAACGCAGAAATTACGTTTTAGGGGATTATTTGGCGAAACCGTTTAGAGAACATTTTTGGGAATTATGTCGCGAAACGTTACAGACACTTTAAAAGATGATTTTTAGAAGATTTTTGAAGAAGGTTTTGAGGTGTGTCGTTACTAATACACAAGTTCCATTTGAACAGTGGTCGTGAGGTCCCATACCCCAACCCCAAAGGGCCCCGATCCCCCTACCCCGACCCAAAGGGCTCCGATCAACCATACCCCAGACCCCAAAGGGCTCCAATCCCCCTAACCCGACCAAAAGGGCTCCGATCCCCATATCCCAACCCGAAGGAACCCCCGGCCTCAAGGTTCCCCGGGCCGCCCAAAGGGTCCCTCGGGCCCCCGTCGCCCCAAAGGCCCCTGAACCCCTCATTTTTTTAATAATTTTTTAAGGCTATATTTATATCTTTTCATAACAAGTTCCTTTCTTAATGTCATTCCTTAACCATTTTTCCACTTGACGCGTCCTTTCCTTTTCACACCCACAAGGGGGGAAAAGGACTTTACTAGAAGGCTGTTTTGGTACCTCACCACCATGAAATACCTTTCAAAAGACATTTCAAGCAATTCTTTTTCTTAATGTTCCCTCTAAACCCATTTTCCAACTTGAAGTACTGTCCTTTTCACCACAACTTTACTTATAACGCTTTTAGATACCTCAACAACCAAAAATACCTTTCAAAATGCATTTCAAGCAAGTTCCTTTCATAAATTCCCTCCTAAACCCATTTTCAGAGTTGATTTACCCATCTTTTTCACCACAACTATACTTTACAGCTTTTTGGATCTCCACAACCATAGAATACCTTTCAAAAAAGGCATTTCATAGCAACTTCCTTTCCGTAATGTCCCCCTTCTAAACCCATTTTTCCAACTTGAAGCATCCATACCTTTTTCACCCAGAACTATACTTTAACCCATACAGCTTTTTAGATGACTCACACCAAGAAATACCTTTCAAAAGATTTCAGAGCAGTTTCCTTTGTTTAATGTTCCCCTTCTAAACCTTTTGCAAGTTTTAAGTACCCATCCTTTTTCACCACAACTATCTTTACAGCTTTGATACTCTCAACAGCCAGAAATACCTTTCAAAAGCCTTTCAGGAGCATTTTCTTCTTATGTCCCTTCTAAACCCATTTTCCAACTTGAAGTACCGCATCCTTTTCACCCACTAACTTTACTTTACCAGCTTTTTGATACCTCAACCCAGAAATCTTTTCGAAAGGCACTTCAGAGCAAGTTCCTTTCTTAATTTCACGCAACTCTTACTAAACCATTGTTCCAAGTTGAAGTACCATCTTTCACCCACAACTTTACTTTACGCTTCTTGATACCTAAACACCAAGAAATACCTTTCAAAGGCATTTCAGAGAAGTTCCTTTTCATAATGTCCCTCCTAAACCCTTTTCCTAAGTTGAAGTACCCATCTTTTTCACCTACAACCATACTTAATTACAGCTTTTTTTGGATACCTCACCACCAGAGAATACCTTCAAAAGGCATTTCAGAGCAACTTTTCCTTCTTAATTCCCTTCCTAAACCCATTTTCCAACTTGAACGCATCCATCGCTTTTCACCCAGAACTTATCATTTACAAGCTTTTTGGATACCTCACACAAAGAGAAATACTTTTCAAAAGACATTTCAGAGCAAGTTCCTTTGTTAAAGTCCTTTTTCTAACCTGCCCTTTTAAACAAGTTAAGTACCCATCCTTTTTCACCCTACAACCTTTACTTTACCGCTTCTTGGATACCTCAACAACCAGAAATACTTTTCAAAATGCCGTTTCAGAGCAAGTTCCTTCATTATGTCACCTGCCTAACCCATTTCTCCAAGATTAAGGTATCCGACTCCTTTTTCACCCCATACTTTACTTTACGAGCTTCTTTGGATACCTCAAACACCAAAACTACCTTTCTATAGGCATTCAGAAGCAACTTCCATTTCTTAATGTTTTCCTCCTAAACCCATTTTCCAACTGAGTACCACACACTTTTCGACCCGAACTAACTTTCAAGCTTTTTGGTTAGCTCAACACCAATCAATATTTTTTCAAAAGTACTTTGCAGCAAGTCCTTTCTTAATTTCCCTTCTAAACCCATTTTATCAAGTTGAAGTAACCCATCCTTTTCATCCACACTATACTTTTCACCAATTTGGATACCTCACCACTAAGAAATACCATTTCCAAAGGCAATTTCGAGCAATTTCTTTCTAATTTCCCTTCTAAAACCCATTTTCCAACTTGAAGTACCCATCCTTTTCACCCACCAACCTTACTTTAACAGCTTTGGGACACCTCAACACCAAGCAATACTTTCAAAGGCTTTTCCAGGAACAAGTTCTTTACGTAATGTCCTTCCTAAACCAATTTTACAAGTTTGAAAGTATCCATCCTTTTCACCAAAAACTTTACTTTACAGCTTTCTGATACCTCAACATCAAGAAATCTGTTTCAAAAGACATTTCAGAATCGGTTTCTTTCATTAATGTCCCTCCTAAAAACCCATTTTTCCAATTGAGTTACCCATCATTTTTTCACCCACAACTTTTACTTTACAGCTTCTTGATACTCAACACCAAGAAATACTTTCAAAAGGCATTTCTGAGCAATTTACTTTCTTAAATGTACCTCCTAACGCCATTTTCCCAAATTAAAGCAATCCATCCTTTTCACACCACAACTCTTACTTTACAGCTTTTGGATACCTCAACACCAAAGAAATTACTTTTCAAAGACATTTTCGGAGCAAGTTCTTTTCTTAATTGTGCCCTCCTAAAACCCATTTTACAGTTAAAGCATCCATTCCTTATTCACCGACAACTTTACTATAGCACTTTTTTGGGGATAACTCAACAATCAAGAAATACTATTTCAAAAGACATTTCAGAGCAGTTTCTTTTCTTAATGTCCGCTTCTATCTAACCCATTTTCCAAGTTTAGAAGAAGCACCCATCCTTTTCACCCACAAACTTTACTTTCACATTTTTTTGGATACTCAACCACCAAAAAATAACTTTCAAACGGCAATTTCGAGGCAATTTCCTTTGCTAATGTCCCTTCTAAACCCCTTTTCCAACTTGATACACATCCATTTCAACCCAAACTATATCTTTACCAGCTTTTTGAATGCCTCAACACCATGAATACCTTTCAATGTGCATTTCAGACAAGTTCCTTTCTTAATATCCTTCTTAAAACCAATTTTACAAATTCTAATTTTTTCTTATGGAATATTCAGTATGTTTTGTTTACGGTGGACAGTGTCACAGTTGCATTCTCCTTGATTGTTTTCAAAAGTTCATTTTAATTTCTTCTATTGAAATGCAGAGTTGGAATATTTCAGAGTGTCTTTTGTCGTGGTTTTACTTATCACATGTTACAGTTGTTGATTTGTCACAGTTTAATTTTGAATTTCCTTTCATTCAAATGCAAGATGTTGGATATTTCAGTAGTGTTTTGTCCGTTTGTTTACCTACACAGTACATTTTATTGATTGTGTCAAGTTGAGTTTGAATTTCTTTCAACTGAAATGCAAGAGTTGGGAATATTTCAGTAGTGTTTGTCGTGTTTACCTTGGTCACAGTACATTCTATTGATTTGTCCAAAGTTCATTTGAATTTCGTTCATTGAAATGCCAGATTTGGAATATTTCAGTAGTGTTTTTGTTATGTTTTACATTGTCCAGTTACATTCTCATGCTTTTTTTCCAAAGTTCTATTTTTGTTTTCTTTTCTTTCGTTGAAATACCAAGGTTGAATATTTCAATAGCGTTTTTTTGTCATGGTTTACCTTTTTCCAGTTCATTCTCTTAATTTTCAAGTCATTTTGTGTTTTTCGTTCGTTGAAATGCATGAGATGGAATATCTAGCCTAACTAATCAGCCTAATAATCTAACCTAACAAAAATCAAGAAACTGTAACTTTGTCAAGGTAAAAGCACAACAAAACACACCACTGAATAATTCCAAATCTTGCATTTCAACGAAAGAAATTCAAAATGAACTTTGAAAAAATCAAAAGAATGTAACTGTGATAAGGTAAACCACAACAAAACACTACTGAAATATTCCAACTCATGCATTTCAACGAAAGAAATCCAAAATGAACTTTGAAAAATTAAGAGAATGTAACTATGATTAGGTAAACCACAACAAAACACTATTGAAATATTCCAACTCTTGCATTTCAATCGAAAGAAATCCAAAATGAACTTTGAAAAAATTAAGAGAATGTAAGTGTAACAAGGTAAACCACAACAAAACCACTACTGAAATATTCCAACTCTTACATTTCAACGAAAGAAAAACCAAAATGAACTTTGAAAAATCAAGAAAATGTAACTGTGATAAGGTAAACCACGACAAAACACTACTGAAATATTCCAACTCTTGCATTTCAATGAAAGAAATTCAAAATGGACTTTGAAAAATTAAGAGAATGTAACTTTGACAAGGTAAACCACGACAAAACACTACTGAAATATTCCAAGTCTTGCATTTCATCGAAAGAAAACCAAAATGAACTTTGAAAAATCAAGAAAATGTAACTGTGACGAGGTAAACCACAACAAAACACTACTGAAATATTCCATCTCATGCATTTCAACGAATGAAAACCAAAATGAACTTTGAAAAATTAAGAGAATGTAACTGTGACAAGGTAAACCATGACAAAACACTACTGAAATATTCCAACTTTTGCATTTCAACGAAAGAAAACCAAAATGAACTTTGAAAAATCAAGAGAATGTAACTGTGACAATGTAAAACATAACAAAACACTACTGAAATATTCCAACTCTTGCATTTCAATGAAAGAAATTCAAATGAACTTTGACAAATCAATAGAATGTAACTGTGACAAGGTAAACCACGACAAAACACTACTGAAATATTCCAACTCTTGCATTTCAGTGAAAGAAATTCAAAATAAACTTTGACAAATCAATAAAATGTAACTGTGATAAGGTAAACCACGTCAAAACACTACTGAAATATTCCAACTCTTGCATTTCAATGAAAGAAATTCAAATGAACTTTGACAAATCAATAAAATGTAACTGTGATAAGGTAAACCACGACAAAACACTACTGAAATATTCCAACTCTTGCATTTCAATGAAAGAAATTCAAAATGAACTTTGAAAAATCAAGAGAATGTAACTGTGACACTGTAAACCATAACAAAACACTACTGAAATATTCCTAAGAAAAAATTTAGAATTTGTAAAATTGGTTTAAGAAGGATATTAAGAAAGGAACTTGTTCTGAAATGCCTTTTGAAAGGTATTTCATGGTGTTGAGGCATTCAAAAAGCTGTAAAGTATAGTTGTGGGTGAAATGGATGGGTACTTCAAGTTGGAAAATGGGTTTAGAAGGGACATTAAGAAAGGAAATTGCTCTGAAATGCCTTTTGAAAGGTATTTCTTGGTGGTGAGGTATCCAAAAAGGTGAAAGTAAAGTTGTGGGTGAAAAGGATGGGTGCTTTAACTTGTAAAATGGGTTTAGAAGGGACATTAAGAAAAGAACTTGCTCTGAAATGTCTTTTGAAAAGTATTTCTTGGTGTTGAGGTATCCAAAAAGCTGTAAAGTAAAGTTGTGGGTGAAAAGGATGGATGCTTCAACTTGTAAAATGGGTTTAGGAGGGATATTAAGAAAAGAACTTGCTCTGAAATGCCTTTTGAAAAGTATTTCTTGGTGTTGAGGTATCCAAGAAGCTGTAAAGTAAAGTTGTGGGTGAAAAGGATGGGTACTTCAAGTTGGAAAATGGGTTTAGGAGGGACATTAAGAAAGGAACTTGCTCTGAAATGTCTTTTGAAAAGTATTTCTTGATGTTGAGGTATCCAGAAAGCTGTAAAGTAAAGTTGTGGTGAAAAGGATGGGTACTTCAACTTGTAAAATTGGTTTAGGAAGGACATTACGTAAAGAACTTGTTCTGAAAAGCCTTGAAAAGTATTGCTGGTGTTGAGGTATCCAAAAAGCTGTAAAGTAAAGTTGTGGGTGAAAAGGATGGGTACTTCAAGTTGGAAAATGGGTTTAGAAGGGACATTAAGAAAGGAAATTGCTCTGAAATGCCTTTTGAAAGGTATTTCTTGGTGGTGAGGTATCCAAAAGGTGAAAAGTATAGTTGTGGGTGAAAAGGATGGGTACTTCAACTTGTAAAATGGGTTTAGAAGGGACATTAAGAAAGAACTTGCTCTGAAAGTCTTTTGAAAAGTATTTCTTGGTGTTGAGGTATCCAAAAAGCTGTAAAGTATAGTTCTGGGTGAAAAGGATGGGTACTTCAAGTTGGAAAATGGGTTTAGGAGGGACATTAAGAAAGGAACTTGCTCTGAAATGCCTTTTGAAAGGTATTTCTTGGTGTTGAGGTATCCAAGAAGCTGTAAAGTAAAGTTGTGGGTGAAAAGGATGGATACTTCAACTTGGAAAATGGGTTTAGGAGGGACATTAAGAAAGGAACTTGCTCTGAAATGCCTTTTGAAAGGTATTTCTTGGTGTTGAGGTATCCAAGAAGCTGTAAAGTAAAGTTGTGGGTGAAAAGGATGGGTACTTCAACTTGTAAAATGGGTTTAGAAGGGACATTAAGAAAGGAACTTGCTCTGAAATGTCTTTTGAAAAGTATTTCTTGGTGTTGAGGTATCCAAAAGCTGTAAGTAGTTGTGGTGCAAAATGGTAGGGTAAGTTCTAAGTTGAAAGTGGTGAGTAAAGGAATGGGTAAGCTTCAAGTTGGAAAATGGGTTTAGGAGGGACATTAAGAAAGGAATTGCTCTGAAATGCCTTTTGAAAGGTATTCTTGGTGTTGAGGTATCCAAGAAGCTGTAAAGTAAGTTGTGGGTGAAAAGGATGGATGCTTCAACTTGGAAAATGGGTTTAGGAGGGACATTAAGAAAGGAACTTGCTCTGAAATGCCTTTTGAAAAGTATTTCTTGGTGTTGAGGTATCCAAGAAGCTGTAAAGTAAAGTTGTGGGTGAAAAGGATGGGTACTTCAACTTGTAAAATGGGTTTAGAAGGGACATTAAGAAAGGAACTTGCTCTGAAATGTCTTTTGAAAAGTATTTCTTGGTGTTGAGGTATCCAAAAAGCTGTAAAGTATAGTTCTGGGTGAAAAGGATGGATGCTTCAAGTTGGAAAATGGGTTTAGAAGGGACATTAAGAAAGGAATTTGCTCTGAAATGCCTTTTGAAAGGTATTTCTTGGTGTTGAGGTATCCAAAAGCTGTAAAGTAGTTGTGGGTGAAAAGGATGGTACTTCAAGTTGGAAAATGGGTTTAGGAGGGACATTAAGAAAGGAACTTGCTCTGAAATGGCTTTTGAAAGTATTTCTTGGTGTTGAGGTATCCAGAAGCTGTAAAGTAAAGTTGTGGGTGAAAAGGATGGGTACTTCAACTTGTAAAATGGGTTTAGGAGTGACATTAAGAAAGGAACTTGCTCTGAAGTGCCTTTGAAAAGTATTTCTTGGTGTTGAGGTATCCAAAAAGCTGTAAAGTAAAGTTGTGGGTGAAAAGGATGGGTACTTCAAGTTGGAAAATGGGTTTAGAAGGGACATTAAGAAAGGAACTTGCTCTGAAATGGCTTTTGAAAGGTATTTCTTGGTGTTGAGGTATCCAAAAAGCTGTAAAGTATAGTTGTGGGTGAAAAGGATGGGTACTTCAACTTGTAAAATGGGTTTAGAAGGGACATTAACAAAGGAACTTGCTCTGAAATGTCTTTTGAAAGGTATTTCTTGGTGTTGAGGTATCTAAAAAGCTGTAAAGTATAGTTCTGGGTGAAAAGGATGGATGCTTCAAGTTGGAAAATGGGTTTAGAAGGGGACATTAAGAAAGGAAGTTGCTCTGAAATGCCTTTTGAAAGGTATTTCTTGGTGTTGAGGTATCCAAAAAGCTGTAAAGTATAGTTGTGGGTGAAAAAGATGGGTACTTCAACTTGGAAAATGGGTTTAGGAGGGACATTATGAAAGGAACTTGCTCTGAAATGCCTTTTGAAAGGTATTTCTTGGTGTTGAGGTATCTAAAAAGCTGTAAAGTAAAGTTGTGGTTGAAAAGGACAGGTACTTCAAGTTGGAAAATGGGTCTAGGAGGGAACATTAAGAAAAGAAGTTGCTCTGAAATGTCTTTTGAAAGGTATTTCATGGTGTTGAGGTATCCAAAAAGCCTTATAGTAAAGTTGTGGGTGAAAAGGAAGGATGCTTCAAGTTGGAAAATGGTTAAGGAATGACATTAAGAAAGGAACTTGTTCTGAAAAGGTATAATATAGCCTTAAAAAATATTAAAAATATGAGGGTTCAGGGGCCTTTGGGGCGCCGGGGGCCCTTTGGGGGGCCCAAATAATCCCTAAACGTAATTTCTGCGTGTTCCTTTTGTTTTTGGCATCCCTGCGCTGTCACATTTGAAATTACTGGGAAACCCTTTCCCGCGCATCTCTTCATCTCTAAGATCAAAACATTCGCCGGAGTTTCTTGGAGAATTGTTTCCGGGGCGATGTTTATTAATATCTTTGGAGTTCGACCAGAATTGTTTCCAGGGCAAAGTTTATTAATATCTGACAGGTGATGTCAAGGTGAATTGTTTCTGGGTGAAGTTTTTTAATGTCTGACAGATGATGTCATGGTTGATTGATTTGTCATGAAAGGAGAATTAATTTGTTGTTTCTAAGGGGAATTATTGATTCACGAAAGGGGAATTGAGGTCATTGATCCTGTCCCCGTTAGACTCAATAATCCAGAAAACATCCAACAAAGTGAGAAAAATCCTGTTTTTTCATTCTCACTGACAAAAACCATAAAACAGACATAAATTGATGTTGACATCCATGAAAAACATCAAATAAATTGACTAACACTCATAACCGTCCAAGAAACATCCATAAAAGTGAGAAAATTCCTGTTTTTTCAAGTGAGAAAAATCCTGTTTTTTCATTCTCAGTGAGAAAACCATCTCCCTAGGGACTCTATGCCCATATTTGGTGCCCCGTTCGGAGCTCATAATAGCTTTCTACTGCCCTATCCCTTTTCCTATTGAATTTAAAGCGCAGCCCTCTGACGTCTCAACACCCCTAGCAAATTCCCAGGACAGCCTTCTGACGTCACGTGACACACCCTCGCACCTGTCCAATACGGTCAGCTGTTTCTACTGGAGCCCAGTTTCTAAGCAAGATTTCCACCTTGGCAAGAGTTCAATGTCCTTGGCAAAAGTACAATGCCCTTTTTGGTTAGGTCAGGTGAATTTCTGTGACAGCCCTCTGACGTCACGGTACTCATCGCGTTTCAAGCGTATGTTACATCATGCGACGCACCCTCGCCTTTGAAGGGTCAGATAAGTGGAGCTACCAACCCTTCAAGCCGTCACACATATGCAATGTGGTTACCAATTCTATTAAAGGGAACACAGTTGCCAAGACTCCGTGACACACCCCTCTGGACTCTAATGACGCCATGACACACCCCATTTCAAAAGGAGAGGACTAATATGCTTGATGCAATTTTATGTCACCATGTGTCAGGAACCCATGAGGGAATCTCCGCTTGTAACGTAACGAAAGCTCAAACCTTACGTAATTATTGTGCAACACTGTCACGTAATACTTTTTTTTCGCCCGAAACCCCCAAAGCGTTTTTTTTCATTCACTTAATGACGGTACACACTTTATGTAAGGTCAGCACATCTTACGCATGGATGGTGCATCCATCACTGCCAGATAATTCCATTTTGACATTTTTCGCCTAAAAGCCTCAAGACATTTGTTTTTTTCTTCGTTTCATTTTCGCTCGAAACACCTTTCATATTTTTTCTTTTTCTAGAGTTCTTGATCCCACCAGGGCTCGAAAGGTCCTTCCCATACAATGGTACAGCGCCCCAAGCAAGTCATCCATGAAACCATTCACAGTATTTTGTATCTGGAACCATATTCTAAAAATAACCTATTGCATGACAGCTAAGATTCCCCATTTTTTGGCACTCATTAGAAAGATGCGTTACTCTCCCGATTTGATACACAACACGAGACATTTGCTCTCAAGATATTAATAACGATAAAATGAAAACGTATCGTTTCTTTACATGGGATATTAGATTTCACACTATCGCGACAATACGCCTCCCCCTAGCATGCAATACCGGAGGAATAAAGTTGATGTAAATTTAAGACATATTAAGAGCTTTTAAGGAAAATATCCATTTCTTTTAGTATCTGTCAGATTTTCACATCTTCCATGAGAAAAATTCCTTAATGTCTCCACCCTAATTTTTAAGATGTAGTTTACCCCACAATGACATTACATGAATCCCCCCCCCAACCCCAACATCATCTCCTCCAAGACATTTTTCAAGCATTTCATATTAAAAATTATGTCTTTAAATCCCGTGAAACAAGTTTTTTGCAACCCAAGCCAATCATGATGACCCACAAAATACTCCACACCACCATGGCATTTCACCCATGTGACACCCCCCCCCCCGGGTGACCTGATATTAGTGGTAAATTCAAACCATATTAAGAGATTTCTTTGAAAGGCTTTCAACGAAATGCATCGTTTCATTGAGTATTGTTAGATTTCACTCCCCCTCTAGCAGAGAATTCATTTAACACCTCCCACCTTATCTTTAATCTCTAGAGTATACTAGTCAATGACAATGAATACCCCCTTGGTAAATTATGAATGATATTAAACATCCCCCCTGACATCGCCACTTCTCCCCAAGACATCTTTTAGGCATTTCCTAATAAAAATTATGCCTTTAAATCCCGTGACTCAAGTTTTTACAACCCAAGCCTATCATGATACCCCCACAAAACACTCCAAACCGCCATGGCATTACCCCCATCCATCACCATATGGCACCAAACAACACCCCCCCCCCCACCCTGGGCGAGTTGATATTAGGGGTATATTTAAACCATATTAAGATGTATTATTGAAAGACTTTTAAGGAAATACCCTTTTTTCATTGAGATAAGTTTATAGATATTTAAAAATATCCTAACAATAGATTCCACCCTCCACCTAGCATTCATTTTCAGATGGTGCCTTGATAATAGATGCAATTTTTATGCATTATTTGGCTTATCAAAGGATAAAATATAAGCAATAACATGCGCAATTTAAGGAAAGACGAGGGGAGAGGACCCCAGGGGAGGGGAGGCGTCTGGTGGTGGAGGGGCCTGTTTTTTTTCGTCACCAGCTCAGTACTGCCCTTTTTATTCATTTATTTTTTTTCTCGTTACGGAAAGTGGTAATTTTCAAGAGTTTATTTATTGTTATCCCACCTCCGTCCACTAAAGTACCGGCCTGCTCACTGCTCGCCTCCGAGGGAGTATCCAGTCCACTGAGCGGTTTGTCTCAGTCCTTACGCAATCCAGGGCACATTTTTCAGCAAAAATATGAAAACATGCAAAGAAGGGAAAATTCTTGTTCCTGCCTATCTTGCACACTATGGGGGAGTTTGCTCAGTGTCTACTGATTTTGGGGACACAATCTGGGCTTCAGCTAGGCGATAAAGGAGGTTAAAAAAGGGCCTGCTCGAGATAACTTAAAAGTAGTAATAATAGGGAAAATATCATAAAATTTCTAGGATATGACCACCTCTGACACCACCTTATCCCTGTTTCTAGCGCTCAGCTTGCACGATTTACACCCCTGGCAGTCCACCCAAGATTCCAGGCGTCCTAGTATCTCTTCTGTATTACCAAGATCCCCATCCATTTTCGGCATTTTGCTTTTTTGGAAGATTCCCAGGATTTCCATGACCAGGTCTAATATGAATGAAGCTTGTGTATCTCGCAAGCTAGACTAAAAGGACCCCATGGGGCTCCAGCACGGTACACCCACACCCACATGGGTGCTATGTAATAGCGGCGGTGCATATTTTAAGCAAAATTACCTAATCGGAGAGGTTGGAAAATCACCTTTCTAGAAGAGTAGATACCCAAAACCATTAATAAGTATACTTATAGCCCAGATCGGAATGGCTCTGTCACACTGTTTTCACGCTGGCACCAGCCCTCCACATGAAACTAGCCCCCCCCCTATGGCATTTTCAATCTTCTTACTTCAAAAATAAGCTTCTGGAATCACATTAAACAATATATTTTTGAAAACAGAGAGGTCGCCCCCTTCCTTCAATAGTGTTTGATACTCTAAGCATTTCACCTCACAATGCCAGTCTATTACTGCCCCTGTGACACACCACTGACTTTGCCCCCCCTCCACCCCACCCCCAAGAAACACTTTTCAAATATTTCTTGTTAAAAGTCTTAATTCAACTCATTCACTCGGGTTTTCACAAGCAGTTCATGCCACAGTGCCACACTATAACTACTCTCTAGCACCTCTCTGTCATCACCCCATCACCCCCAAAACACTTTTCAAACATTTCTTGTTAAAAGTTTTACTTCAAGTCATTCATTCGGGTTTTTCGCAAGCAGTTTACGCCACAGTACCACACTATAACTACTCTATGACACTCCTTTGTCATCGCTCCATCTCCCCCAAAACACTTCTCGGGCTTTCCTTGTCTTGGTAATAATTTTACAGGTTGACCGCGATTTCTACACCTTGTCCTTGATTTCTACGGTGGTCTTGATTTCTAGGGTTACCGTATTTTCTATAGTTTGCTCTTGTTTCTTGTGAAATTGTCAGGGTTTCATTGTTTTGCTAATGTTATCATAGAAATTGACCATGATTTCTACACTTTGATCACAATTTCGATGGTATCCTCTTAATTTATATGACTTGGTCTGGAGTTCTAGGGTTGACTCGGTCATGTAGATAAGTACCTTACGATTTTTCTTGGAATACACAGCCTTTTTGGGCCTTAGTATTTCGTAGCGATAAGACACAACCGTTTCTCACTTGTTGCTTTGTAGGAACGTTAGAGAATATGATTTTTTTCATATTCCAGATCTGCTATACTTTACCCCTCCCCCCTATTATGCAAATCTATTGCCCAAATTTTTTCTAAAGTAACGAAGAAACTAACGAAAAAACTGATGAGTTCTCGAACTTAATACAGCGTAAACTTGTGGGAGTGGCGCACAATACACAAGTACCGAAATTCCTTCCCCCTTTTGGAAATAAAAAATAAATAAAAATAAAATAAAATTCTCAAATTTGGAAAGCCTTATTTTCCACGGGGGTATTTTCCGCGGGGGGGGGGGGGGGGGGTGTTTTCTGGGGGGGGGTATTTTCTGGGGGGAGGATATTTTCCAGGAGGGCATTTTACAGGGGGTTATTTTCCGCAGGGGTATTTTTCCGGGGGATATTTTCCAGTGTGTATTTTCCCCGGGAGGGGGATATTTTCCGGTGGAGGGGTATTTTCTGGGGGGGGTATTTTCTGTGGTGGTGGGGGGGGGGGTATTTTTCGGGGGGGTATTTTCCACGGAGGTATTTTCCGCGGGGGGGGGGGGTTCCGGGATGGGGGGGTATTTTCCAGGGGGTAATCACCGGGGAGTAAACGCTCAGAACCTGTTTGTTCATTACACCATTTCGTACCCAGCATTTTGCAACGATTGTTCTTTTTTGGACGCTGTCTACTGCGGTAAAGACACAGTAAATTAGCATTTTATTTTGTTAGCTGAAACACGGTCTTAAATCACTCTTTTTAGAGTATGTTTCTCTTTTAATGGTAAATTTCAGAATTTTCCTCTACGAAACGGTGGAAATTCTGTAGACCCCTCCAAGAGTGTTTCTGTAAAATTTAAATCCATTTATGTTTTCTTATAGACCAGGACGTATGAAGCTCTGAATCTCTATAATAAGATTTAATGTACACAACAGATGTGCCAGGGTATCTAATAATAATATGCCACTGTTTTATTTATCTTTTAGACCATAATTCAAACTTACTAAATACTTCGCTCAGTACTTTTTTTTTGCAAAAAGTTAGTATGCATAAATTCAAAAAAGAAGGCACTGCAAAAGAAACGGAAAAAGCTCTCATTCTGAGCTTGTTTCGACCTTTTCACTTAGCGTGCTTCAATTTCAGCTTAATTCAGCACTCAGCATGCGCTCATAGCACTCTACATGTGCTATAATTCAGGCTGGACTCAAAGTCAATTCTTTTTTTTTCAAAGGGCAGGTAAAAAAGTTTTAATACGCATGTTATCGGTGGTCAAACGATGTTTGGGAAAGTTCTAGAGGAGGACATCCGCCAAATCACAAACTCTACCGATTACTTTCCCTATTTATGGATAAAATATTTTCTCATGTCCTGTTGAAGTTCTCTCACCCCAGCTTCCCTTTACCTGATATATTGGCTACGCAATTTTGGTTGCTTGCCAGTTTTATCGAACTAAAGCAATTGTAATTTGGCTCATTCGAGCTTTGGGTTTTCTGGACTGCCTAAAAGACCCTGTATTTGGGACTAAGTCATGAAAATCATCCATTTTTATTTGAAACCTAAAATATCACTAAAACATAAAATAAAAGTCGTCAAATTTCAGGATAAATTACCAATAGCTGGTACGAAGGGATAAAATTACCTGTACCAAGAAGACTTGTTCGTATCACCTTAAGAGGAAATAGATGTTAGCTTGAACCAATTGTTTATTTCAGCGGAAATGTTAATAAATTTGCCACCTCCCCTTAAGAAATCGCTCTTATTAACAGGGCAAATCTCATCATCAGTTGTACTTATAACTCGGTTGGCTGCCACCATTTTTTCTATTTTTATTTCTCAAATATTTTTAAGGGGAAATGTGTAGCTGAAATTCAGTTAGAATTATATTTAAAACATTATTATAATCTTTTTGACTTTTACGACTTCGTTTAAGGATTTGATCAATTTGTATAAACTTAAGTGAATATAACATAAATGTTAACCCCACCTATCAAACAGTTCGTGGTAACGAACTGTAAGTAAGGAGCGACCCGGCTCAATGGTAACCAAAACTCTAAAAAACGGAATTTTGATACCAATAGATCCATCAAAAGAATCAGATTTTAATTCTGATTTCAAATATATAAGTTTCATCAAGTTTAGTTTTACCCATCAAAAGTTACGCGCCTGAGAAAATTTGGCTGATTTTCGAGAAAAGGGGGAAAGACCCCCTAAAAGTTACAGAAACTTAATGAAAATCACACCATCATATTCAGTGTATCAGAGAACCCTACTGTAGAGGTTTCAAGCTCCTATCTACGAAAAAGTGGAATTTTGCATTTTTTGCCAGAAGAAAGATCACGGGTGCGTGTTTATTTGTTTGTTTTTTTTTCCCCAGGGGTGATCGTATTGACCCAGTGGTCCTAGAATATTGTAGGAGGGCTCATTGGAACGGAAATTAAAAGTTTTAGTGCCCTTTTTAAGTGACAAAAAAAATGGAGGGCAACTAGACCCCCTCCCACGCTCATTTTTTTCCCAAGGTCACCTGATCAAAATTTTGAGATAGCCATTTTGTTCAGCATGTTCGAAAATATAATAAGTATGTCTTTTAGGATGACTTAATCCCCCGAAGTTCCCGGGGGGAGGCCTGAAAGTTATGAACTTTACCCAATGTTAACATATAGTATTGGTTATTTGGAAGTATACAGACGTTTTCAGGGGAGATTTTTTCCTGGTAGTGGGGGGGGGGGGGTTGGGCGTTATGTGGGAGGATCTTTCCATGAAGGAAGTTTTCATGGGGGAAGGGACATTGCTATGAAGGGGACGCCGGACTTCCCAGCATTATTTAAAAAAAGATCAGAAATTTAATATAAAAAAAACAAGTATTTCAACTGCAATAGCAGCAACATCGAAACTTTAAACGAACAGAAAATATTACATATATGATTGGGTTCACCACGTAGTCAATACCTCGCTCTTTAAGCCAAAGATTTTTTAGTACTTTCATAAGAGCTATTTATTATAATTAACGGCCTTTGTGATTAAGTGGTCATTTTTAAAGAATTGGAACAAAATTCGAACTTTCGCTTAAAGAGCAAGGTATTGACTAGGGGGCGAACCCCCTAATAAACGTATTAAAAATATATGAATATAGAAGTTCGTTACGTAAGTTAATTCGTAAGTTACGTATATTTATTACTAATAAAAACGTTCGTAAATAAAATTAAACAAGTTTCGAGAAAGCCATTTAACTAAATAAAAGTAAATTAATATGAAAATTTTGTTTTAATTATTCATGTATGGTGAGCCAAGATCAAAACCTGCATTTATTCAAAAACGTTCAAAAATTAAATTAAAAAAAAACAAGTTTTTTAAACTGAAAGTAAGGAGCGACATTAAAACTTAAAACGAACAGAAATTATTCCGTATATGAAAGGGGCTGTCCCCTCCTCAACGCCTTGCTCTTTACGCTAAAGTTTGACTTTCTCACAACTCTATTTTTTTAAACAATAAAAAACTTTTGCGTAAAGAGCGATGCGTTGAGGAGGGGACAGCCCCTTTCATATACGGAATAATTTCTGTTCGTTTTAAGTTTTAATGTCGCTCCTTACTTTCAGTTTAAAAAACTTGTTTTTTTTTAAATTTAATCCTACACTATAGAGGGAAGACTTTGGTCAAATTAAGGAAGAATCTAAAGGTTCATTCATTTGGTCTACAACTAAGGTACAACAATTAAGGCTGTTTTCCTGCCCATCAATTTGTTTCCTAAATTTTTACCGTTGTGTGTGTGGGTGGGGGGCT
Source organism: Artemia sinica (assembly GCA_027921565.1). Classification (NCBI taxonomy): domain Eukaryota; kingdom Metazoa; phylum Arthropoda; class Branchiopoda; order Anostraca; family Artemiidae; genus Artemia; species Artemia sinica. The sequence continues at coordinate 31,477,693 of CM051270.1, forward strand.
CGCACCAATCTAAGACCAAAATTATCTTTATCTTCATGTGGTTGAGTGTGTATATAGCGATTTCGGCTAACAAAAAAAATTAAACAGTCTTCCTTCCTTGTTGGTTTACTTACTAATCATAAAGCACATATTAGCAATAATAAACGTAATGTCGCCCTAAAATTTCTGAATAATCATAATCAATTTCAGATTAAACTAGTAAAATGGATCATTAATTGGATTTCTCCGTATTGGATTATTATTACTTCTCAAGCATCCCTACAAATTTTTACGCCCTTCTGCCATACAGCTACCGGTTTTTCGGAAGTTTTTTAATTGATTTTTAGAAAGACTATCGCTAAATAAAACACAAGCACCAGCCAGCCAGAGTGTGGAACTGAGGAGGGTTATTCCCCTAATATACGGAATAATTTCTGTTCGTTTTAAATTTTAGTGTCTCTC